>VZRQ01003128.1:142068-171845 GCA_013397975.1 Machaerirhynchus nigripectus | reverse complement strand
TTTTTTTTTTTTTTTAGTCTTCTGACTGTGATTCGGATTTTTATTTCAAGGTTAAAAGAAAGGAATAAATGTCTGCATGTCAGGGAGTTTGAGCCACACCATTAGCCACTTCTGAAAATTTTACCTCAAGCTTGCCTCCCTTGTTGGGCTGTGTGCCATGGGCTCACAAGGAACGGCTTTATGCTCTGCATGGTAGCACTCTGAGTGCCCAGTTTCCTGACTGAGGGGAACCTGAAGCCCAACAAGGCCAGCTAAGCATCTTGTTTAAACAGCAGGGACTGGAATAGCTCTTCCATCATTTTAGTAGCAATTATCGGTATCAGTGACCCCACAAAAGGACATTCGTTAGCAAGATGTGTCAAACAGTTCACGTACAAGTCTCACATTTAGGCAACAAAAACCTTACCATTGGCTTTTTTGTCTTGCTTTCTGAAAGAGCCGTGTAGTTGTTTTTCTCTGTGTTTTAGTGAAGGAGTCATCAGCCAGGTCCAGCCTGGAAGTTTCTGTACTAGTCTGCGGCATTCAGTCTTTTCTGTTTCCTTTGATTCTCCCAGTGTAATGATTTACTACATCAAACAAAGTTTGAGTCCATTTTTTTTCCTCTTATATCTGTTCCTAGAGCTCAGCACTCACATTTGTTCTAGTTATCTAAGCCTCCTGCCCTTCCTCTGTACTTAGCTCTGTCTCTCACCACATTATCCAATTAGCACCTCACTAACTATCCTGTGGCTGCCTCTTTCCTCTGACCCAGCAGTATTTACACCAGCTCAGTTATGCTTCCTATTGATACTACTCTCATCCACTGAAGACAATTGGAATGTTGCCTTGTTTAAACAAAAGAAAGTCCATAAAAATATTTTGCTGTATGAAAACCTAAAATGCCCAGCAATAAAATAGGACACTATGGGTATCCTTTGACACTGGGCATATTTGGTGTTGT
Source organism: Machaerirhynchus nigripectus (assembly GCA_013397975.1). Taxonomy (NCBI): domain Eukaryota; kingdom Metazoa; phylum Chordata; class Aves; order Passeriformes; family Dicruridae; genus Machaerirhynchus; species Machaerirhynchus nigripectus. The sequence continues at coordinate 170,905 of VZRQ01003128.1, read as the reverse complement.
TTGAGCACATAAATGCTGTTGAATATGAAATGACCTTTTGTTTGCAGTGCAGTGATGTAGCCCAGTTTGCTGACCCTCCCTAATATATGAAATTCTCAATATGTTAAGTATTTTACTGCTGGTTTTTGGGCTGTTGTAATAGGTTTGATGGGCTCCACATCATGAGTTTCAAAGCCAGGACTTCCATATTTCTGTTCCAACAAAGTTTTCATGAGTGTGGTTACTGCTTTTTAAAGAAGAGTCTCCTGTTAAATGTTTTTTTGGGGTTTTTTTGAGATGAAAATGCCTATTAGATTAAGGAGTATGGAACAAAACTGAGAAACAAAGTTAAAAGATAAGTATGGTCACCCTTCTATTTATAGTTCAAGGCAGACACAGATTGAGTGATTTTAACTCTGTAGCATATTGAATTACTTAAAGCCTGGGGTTGTGATTCATCCAACTTTGAGAAATTATGTTGGGTCAGGAAAATCTACCCCATCCAAACACATACATACACCTCCAGTGAAAAGTTAGAATTGGCAGTAAAGGCCATTGTACACTAAAATCTTCTTGCTTTTATCTGAATTAGTGTGGCTAGAGACAGCTGTGCTTTCTGACTCTCATGAACAAGGAGGTAAGAGTTTACTTATGTTTTCTTACTCCCAAAAGTATTTGAGAGAAAGACTTTAAAATTTATTATTTGAATGAGTCACATAGAAGAAAATATTTTTGAAAGATCAAGTACTTTTTTTGGGGTTCAAACTTAATCTCCATGTAGTAATCAGTTTAAGTATGGGTAATTAGATATGCATATTACAGAGCACACATGACTTAAAAGCATATCTCCTTATACATCAGTGATATTTTTTGAAAAGTTTTTCCGTAAGTTTACACATGCACCAAAATTGTTCATATCCTTCCCATCTATACATTTTTCATTAAACATATAGATGTATGGAATTTCACAGCCCAGTACAGTAGCTCTTCAATAGCAAAGCAGTCCGGTTTCCTTCTCAGAAGTACAGCAACAGGTTCAGAGAGAGATTTAAGGGACAGATGGGTGTGCACATTGCTGTTAAAGAGAATGTATGACCTAGCACCTTCTTCGTGTCTGACATTTATGCCTCCAGTGGCTGCCTTACTAAGGAAAACATATGCTGATGCACGTTATCTAGGGCAAATGGGAAAAACTAGATCTTTTGCACCTGGTTTTACAGAAACATGACTTGAAATTAGAAACAGAAGAAATTTGTACACGGACAACTACTTTAAGACTATGGCTGACCTTCATTAGTGGTCAATGGGACCTTAACTTTCGTCAGTTCTTCTTGGAGAAGACACACTGTCTTATGGGGAAGCTGAAGAATTATACCTCTGTGAAGCTGGTCATGCACAACATCAGAATCAGTCCTCTAAATTGCTGCCTTTTTATCTTCATGACTTCAGTCTGAATTGACTTTCGTCTTGACTTTAAAATGGAGACTGCAGAATAGATTATAAGCATAGAGAAAAAAAATTAAAGGTAATCAAGCAGTCACACCACATTCTCTCCACATCTTTTTTTTTTTAATATTTTACTCTTGGTGTGAATTCCAGTTCACAGGTCTTTGTCAGACACTAATTTTAATAAATACAAACATTACCAAAAACTCAAATATAGTATTAAAATCATTCATTATTAATAACTTAAGAAAGTAGAGTTTTCTATGTATAGACCACATTCAAAGAACTTTGCTCACACAAAGAACCTGGAAGACTAGCTGTCACATACAAATCTTGTAAAAATGTAAGTGGAATTTGATTCTATTCTAATATCTTACAGGGTAAATTATTAATGTTCAGTGTTGAAGAAAAAATGTGTCTTCTGGGTAAATACACAGCCTCACTCGAATGACATTCATATACCCTCACTCTGAAACTACGAGGAAGAAAAAGTCAATATCTTTAGAATGTGAAATGTGGAATGCTAAAAGAAATACAGTACCAAGATATGAGCTTTAAGGTTCTAAGTATTATCTATTCTCAGGCAAGAATTTTTCCATATTGTTGTCAGATAAGTTAACGGATATCAAAAAGTCAGTACAGGGCTTAATTTGAATATGTACACTCATAGTTTATTTACATGCAATACATACATAAGCACATACATACCTATGTGAAGTATTTATGCAGAGATTAAAGGAATGTGATATATGCACATGTATCTATGTACATACATTTATATATACTCATTCTGATCTTCCAGACCATTTGTAATGGATAATTAATACTATGCATATACATATCTACACACAAATTACATGAAGTGGATGTACTGTACAGTTTTTCTCTCACTACTAAGGGAAATGTGATTATCAGGTGCTTTCCCACCTAAACTGCTGCTGCTCTGGGTTCTGTTATGCAGTTTTTTCAAAATCACTGCATCTTTGCAGAACAACCACCTATGACCTAGGCCAGGTGTCAGAGCTTTTTTATGTGTTTATATTTGATAAATACTCTAAAATTTGTGTAGACATTTGTTAATTTTTGTTGAAGGAGGAGAAGAAATTCCTGGCTGGGTGGCTTTAACCTTTTTGGGTTTTTTTTGGTTGCATATGTGTTGTTCCACTGATAAGTACAAGCTAAACATCATGTCTGTGATATTCAGTGGAGTTGAAAGACAGCTCCTAATTTCTTAATTTTTTTTTTAATTTCTTCCCTGGATGTTATTTTCTAGAGAGTCTGTTCCGTGGGAATACACTGGCACCTTGGTAGCTGCTGGGCTATGGATATAGGGAGTGTCCGGGTGACTTCTGTCTGTCTGTATGTGGCCTCAGGGCTCTGAGCACATGAAAGGCATGAAGGCTGTGTGCAGACATAAAGAAGTCCTTAGGAACAGCAATGGTCACTGCTGCCTTTCACCCACAATTTTTATATTAGTTTCTGAATTTTGGGAAATAGATTCTTGATGTTATGAGTCTTACAATACTTTTATATGACCCTTACTTCCATTTACCTACAGTTTCAAAGTTTTGTCTAATTCCTTCTTCTGACTCTAGAAAATGTTTTACTGCTATACAATCTTCCAAGTCTATCTTAGCCTTCAGTCTTCCAAAATAAGCCCTGAATGACGGTTAAACAACCATTTCTAGTCTTTTCTTGGGTAGCCAATGTAGACTAGCCTATATACAGATTGGCATTCAAGAGTACTAGCCACCTTTAATCCACTCTTTTTAGAGTTAATAATTTATTTTAGGCACAAGTACATTTCCTAACATTCATTTAAGGATTGGTTTAGCCTGAAGCTAGTGAAAAATCAGGAGTGGATATCCCTTGCTATTTTGTATCGTGTGTAAATTCCAAACCTTATTTATTAAGGAGGTTTGGTAAAATATTTAAGAAGAAAAACATCATTCCATCTTAAAAAAGGGGATAAGAATAGGATTGAATGATGTTTATCTTCTTAAATATTTTGAAATAAGTATAAAAATAAGATTTTCAACACTGGTGGTTTTTTGGGTGTCTTATTTGCACTGTTTTGAAAGAGTCTGATTTCCAGGGCACATACTGATTCTGTAGGATCATGTTTCAAAAAATTGCCTAAAATCAAGTAACCGAAAGAAATAGGTTTTGGAAAGGAAACCCAGACCAAATTATTTGGTCTTTCAATATGTTTATTTTTTTTTAATCTAAAAATTGTGAGAAAAAATGTTGTTTCTTTTACTCATCTCACTCAGATAATAATGTATTTGAGTGAAAAAATACCACATCCTGTGAAGAAAGATTGTAGGGAGTTACTACTGCCACTGGTTTGAGCTTTCCCTAGCACAGCCTAATATGCATCTTTCTGGGTATTGTTCTAGACTAGGAGGATATTTGATTCAATTCATAAATAAAGGCTATCTTGCAGAAAAAAAAATTCTATATGTTTGGTCACTCTATAAAGAAATATTGATTCAATGAAGGTTCAGATATTTTTGGTGCTTTTTTTCCCCAAATCACTAGTACTTTATTTGCTGTTTAATATGACTTTTAAGTACGGTAAAATTCTTAGAGATTTGGCAGCAATCCCAGAACTCCTAGAATACTTTCTGAACCCAAGTTAACATGCAATCAAACCCATTCTTTGATTTTTTTTTAAAATTTTTTAAGTTGTAACGCTAAAGGTATAGCAGTAACCAGAAGAACAAAGATCCATGATGTGATAAGCCTGGCACTGAGCCTGGGTGACTCTACACTACTGAGGAAGCATTAACTGCCCTGAGCATGGTGCCATACTGACAATATCCACAGCAATTTAAGTCCTGCTCAGGGCTAAGCAGGACTTAAATTCAGTCCTCAGTCCTCCAGACAGGACTAGGAGCACTAATTAGGAACGGATTTTCCTGGAAATGTAAGTCAGCTCAGAGAAAGAACAGGACTTTCACTCTTCATGTGGTTTACGGACAGTTTGGAGGACAGAGACATCCAAGAAAAGGTTTCATGGAGACCTCATAGAAACCTTCCAGTATGTGAAAGCAGCCTGCAGGGAAGCCTGAGAGGGATTCTTCACAGGAACTGTAGTGATGGGACCAAGAGTAAGGGGTACAGATTGAAAGAGGGGAGATTTCAGTTAGATATATGGAAGAAGTTCCTGTGAGGGTGGTGAGATACTAGAACAAGCTCCCCAGGGAAGTTGTGGATGCCCCAAACCTGGCATTTACAAAACTGCTTTTCAGGGATAAAATTTTTCTTCACAAGCAAAAATCGTCATTGTCAATGTACACCTGACCTGAACTAATACTGAGTGATTTTACTGAGATATTACAGGTATGTATTTAGAAAAATACCTTTATGAAAAGAGATGTAGGGTTTTTAATGTATTTTAAGTGTGGGTTTGTTTTTTTCTCCGCTATTTTGCTACAGTATGTCTGTCTTGTATTTTTTGTTCATTAAGGTTGCTGCACAATGGACTTAAGGTTGTTTGTTCTCTCCACTACTCTGTAAATAACAATAACTAAAAAAGAAACTTTTCCTCTAACTCAGAAAAATATTCCCTGTAGATGTGCTGCTACTCTGGAGGCTATATGCCTCCAAGACTTTTCATGTCCTACTGTTTACGGCCTGCAGCCACCCCACCTTTTATTGTGATCTTATCACACCTCCCAAATAAAGCAATATAGAGTCAGTCCTGAGAAAAATAATCTCCAGAGCCTTATCAGGGCTGCTAGACCCTTGTGCTGATTACTCATTATATGTTTTGATGTTTTTTCCCCTGTCAGCCCATGAAGCCAAGTACCACTGTCGGACCAACAAGTGGATCTTTCAATATTGAGAGAGTAGAGCTCAGCCAGCCAAAGGAATTTTAATCCTTCAGCTTTGTGGAAAAGGTGTGCAAGTTAATGTGACAGCTCAGTTTTCCAGGAGAAGGTTGGAGAACATTCCAGAAGAGTTAGCTGTCAAGTTTGCATGGTCAAATTCATGTGAAAACATTGCATTTAAAAAGAAGACATGAAGATACCACTTTGGCTCCCACTGAATTTTGTGATTAGCAGCAGCCTGTGCTGCTTTATATTTTGTTGGTTTGTATCTACAGAACCAGTTTGATTTTATTTGTAAGAAACTGGAATTGGATGCAGGAGATTTGGGCTCAAATTCAACATGTGACCTTGGACATACCTCTTCCCCCTTGAAGATCATGTTCTCCCATAAAAAGTGAAAATACTGGTATTTCTTTCATTTGTCCCATCCAACCTGACTGTGAGCTCTAGATTTTAGAGTGAGTCAGAACACCACCTTGCTCTGTGGGGCCATCTTCACAGCTGGCTGCTGTACTCCTATAACCCCTGGAATAATAATAGCTTTCATTAGGGACTCCTCTTAAAAATGTGCTTTATCATGGCTACAGGAATCCTCTTTCAGATTATTAATTAAAATGAAATACAATTCCTTTCAACTATGGACCATGATATTTGCAGTGGGAACGTTAAGGGCAGAGAAATGAAACGAGCTATCTTGAAAGTTTTATGTTTGAAGGCTGAAGGTGCATTTGCCCCCTCCTTTCCCCTCCCCGTATGCACTGTTTCAGATCCATCGCTTATTGACTGATAGACTTATTGGTGAATTCTACAGCAGTGATCCAGCCCAGGGAGGTCAACAGGGTGCAATTACTAGCAGAACAGGCTTGGGTGTGCTTCTGAACTACTCCTCCCTGCACAGCTCTTTCAGTATGCATATCACATCTCCCTGCTTGTAGCAGGCTGATGAGTGTGTGCAGTTAGTGCAGGCACACACATACTTCTGCGCTTTCCCTGAAAGTGGAGCATTAGCAACTGCAGTCAAAACGCACCGCTGCTTCTTCAGCTCTGATCCGAGCAGTGACTGTCTAATTCTGTCTGGAGGAACTGGGAGACTGCACTGGAGGCAAGTTTAAAAAGGACCTAGTGACACCCTGCTGTCACATCTGGTTTCATGGATCTACTTATTAGTAGTCCATTTAAAATTACTTTCCTAGTCCCATCTGTAGTGCACATTCTTGAGAAGTGGCTGGCTGGGAAGGAAGGAGCACACTGCTGAAGGTATGTTGCAGTCCTCTTTACCTTACGTCTTGTGCTGAATGTTTTTATCTGTGCATCTCACTTGCAGACATTCCTGGTATATGCAGTTTTGCACTGAGAGCTGATGGAGAAGGGCTTTAACAAATCATAGCATTAGGAATAAATAGGCAGGTAATTTGTTTTGGTTTTTTTCCCCTTCAATTAGCCATGCTGATTGTTTGTTAAGGGGTAAAATTAAATGACTGGATTAAACTTTGAGGAAAGATGACAACTCTGACAGCATTAAGCATCACAAGCAAATAGACTGCTGTTATTTCTGTCAGGGCAAAACGTCCATTCATTGGTTGTTTAACTGTGGACATGGAACATCACTTTCAAAAGGATGTGTTTATTAAATATGGGCTGTGTATTCACTGCCAGCTGAAATTTGCATGCATGTTTTGAAATTTGAAAAAAAGACTCTAACTTTCAAAATGCTCTGGACTGCAGCACACTTCTTTAGAAAACAGGAGTGAGCCAGGCTTTTCATTTCACTTAAGTTCTTTTGCTGGCATGTATTCATCTGGTAAAAAGTCTTTGCCAAATACAAGAAGTTTGCTGTTATTGCATTTCCATAAATGTAACAGCTGTGAAGAGCATGAATATTCATAGTGTTTAGATTTTTGCTCCAAAGATTTTTATGATAATTCTGACTTTTCAAAGGGGATGGGATCTTAGATCAAAGAATTATGCAGGTTGAGGTGTTGTGATAATCCATATATAAGTGTTTCCTCAAAAACACCTGTGTATAGATAAGCATATACTGCAGTACATAGCTGACTGTACCTGTTATTTACTCACAGCCGAGTTGATCTGTTGCTTTTACTTGTGGATTCTTTTGCTAACAGGTCATCAGCAATGAAAATGAAGTACAGTTCAGATGCTGGTCTCTGATGGGATGTTATTTCCCTAATGCTATACAGCTTCAAAACATATCCAAGACATTGTTAATATTATGATTTTAACTTGGTACATCCTGCATTTTCACTTACTGAAAACTTATTTTGGGGTGTTTCTAAGGTCAGAGAAGCCCACCGCTAGCTCAGTGTATTTTAAAGATGTAAAGTGATTTGAGTAATCTTTCCTTAGGAAAATTCTCCTGTCAGTATTTTATCAAAATTGTATGAGCAGAAGAGATGGTCCTCCCCTGCAGGTAGAAGTAGAATGGTCTTGAAAATACATAGGCAGCATGTGTGCATATGTGTCTAGAGACAACTAACTCATCTAAAAAGCTTAAATAATCCTAGCTGCCTCTAGATCTCAGTGACTTCTCTATTACTAAAAATAACCTATTAATGGGTCATACTGCAGATTTCTGTAACTTCACAGTGAAGAAAACAACTAGACAGGAATTGTGTTACGTAAAACCACCTCAGAAACCCTCTTATGGCTCGTTGTAATTATTTCTTTAAAAATCCTCCCATTACTTGGGAAGTGCTGGGAGCTGTGGAGTACCTGCCTCTCAAAAGTGTGACAAGTGAAGCTATCCACGTGTGCTCAAAGTGAATTTAACATTCCTAATATCCAGGGGCACCTCTTTGGCAGACTGTCCTCACTCGGGCTGGACCGTGCTACTCACCCCCGGCAAGGTCAGCCTGGCTGGAGAGCTGTGCCTCCCAGCTGCTCCAGCCCTCAGCTGGAGCTGGGCTGTCACTTAGTGTCTCCTCCTTAGGGGACGGGGAAAAAACTGTTTGTTCCTTTCATCTGTCATTTTTAATGACAACTGAATCAGTCTGGTGTTTAGGTGGAAAGTTTCTGTTCGTCCCCTCCTATCCACCCTTCTCCACGTGGTGGATATACAGGGACTGCAGACATGAAATACATTTAAATACATATGAGAAAAAGAACAATTTAATGGGTCAGATCCTGTTTCCAGGGAGAGGAAATCAGACTACTCTCCTGAAATCAGTAGGAAGTTGTTTACATGAACAGAAGTTGTTTACAGAGGTGCAAACTGGTGCAAAATCACACTTTCCCTTGGTGCTGTTTGAATTTCTGTGACCTGAGGACCTGGCTCTGTTCCTTTAAAGCTTGGCTTTATTCCAGGAAAAGTAGCCAAAATGGGGAATTTGTCTTTTCACTCACTAGGAAAAAAAACCTGCCTGTGTATGGTGACAACGACAGATATCTGAGAGCAAACACCTTTTTTCTTTCCCCTCATCAAAGCCTAGGAGCAAAAAAACCCACACCAAAATATCTAACGAAAAACATCCTCCCAAGCACCTCTGTCTAATTCCCTTTAAGACATATAAGGTCTCCTCTTCTGCTTTAATGTGTGTCAGGCTCCTTTCTGACCTCCACCGCTGCGTTGGAGGATGCGAGAGTTAATTCACTTTGACCCCTTGGCCGCCTCACCCGTGCGCCTCTTCAAAGCAGATTTGTTGATCATATCAAGTGCAGCTGCTGATGCGTTTCTCTCCTGCCTTGCGAGTCAGAGCCGGCATCCTGAGCCTCGGATGCGTTCTGTTAAGTTACAGCCTCTCAGCCCCAGCACTGCGATTCCCAAGCCGACCAGCCCTCTAGTGTTTCGAGGTACTTGGTGCAAAGAGGTCTCTGTAGCTGTTGCTTGCCTTTAGCAGAGGTAAAGAGGAGGATCTGAAACAGCTCACAAAAGCTTAATGGATTTATTGGAGTCTAGAGTGATTGGTAAAGCCATACAGCATCTAATCCTTCTGTCTGGAAAAAGCAAGAGCTGAGTTTTGTGTACTTGTAGAGAGCCAAAGCCTCTACTATTGCCATTGGTGCATGGCTGTGAGTCTGTCAGAGGCTGCTGACATGCAAACTGCTGCAGAGTTGTTATAGAAGACAGTTAGTTGTTTACACACTGTAACTGGGATTTCTGAAAGCATCTTATATCATACACACCTGCTGCAGCACTGGAGCACAGCACAGGCTCCTCAGCTCTCCCATGGATGGTAGCTGAAAATTAAGATGAAGGGGAGGAAATGCCATGAAGCCTCAGTATTTTAGCAAATTGGGACCCAGATGGCAAACCTTTTTACAGCAATATGGTGGATTAAGTTTAAGACTCCCCTGGTTACTACTCTCCTGTTTAATTTGTCTTTCCTTAATGCTGTTTTGGTGTGTTGCTTTTTTGCCAGGTGATGCCACAAAAATGTCTGGTTTCAGGCATGATCTTCTATCAGGAGAACTTTCTTTCATCTCTGTTAACCCCTTCAGAGCTAATTAACTGATTGTGTGATAAGAAGCAGCAATTTGAACTATGTATGGAAAAAATGCTTTCACAGTACAGGCAAAGTAGGAAACCAAGGTGATTTGCACACAAAGGAAGAGAAATAACCTGTTGGAGGGAGAACAGATTTTCACTCTTCTGGGCTTTATCACTAGTCAGAAATAATTTTTGGTAGTGCAGCCGCAATAATGGCTAAATTTCTTCACAGGGGAGATGCAAACCTCAGGTTGGTGTTGTACATATGCCAACATTTTTGAGGCTAGATGTCAGGTAGTTTTGTTTCCCCCTGTAACTTACAGATCCAGCCCCGTCTTCTTGTAAGATGCTATTGGTGTTTGAATATGTTCTTCCTTCTTCGTGCAGTCACAGCAAGGATCATCCCTGCCTACACCTTCTTCAAAAAGCTGGTTGGTGAGACACCCAGTGGTGACAGGGAGCACCCGTGAGCTGGACAGTGGGACCTCCCAGGTGCCTTCCTGCAAGTTATCCTTTAGCAGAAATCTTGTCAGAAAGTCACCCTCAGGCAACATGATGCTTAAGATTCCTTCCCTTTACTCTCAAATTCTGTCACTACCTGATGCAGATTGAATGTAAATTATTAAAAATAAATATTATTTTTAAAAAGTCTCCAGAACACCTCTTGATCATTTTGGTCTCATGCCACTTTGGAAGTGGGTTTATAACGCATTCTCATATGTGCACGTATGGGAATGAACAGCAAGTTCCACTCCAATTCTGTATCTCACATGACAGGTATATTCAAAACCTTATGAAATGGAAATTAAAAATTCCCATCCAGGTCCCACACCGTGACACAGTTCATCTGCCATCACTGCCATCCCTGCCCCAGCTGCTGACTAAATTCACTGAATGTCTCCCTGTTTAGCCTGAAAATTCCTTTGAGCTACCTTTGTGAGAGTGCAACATATAACCAGAAGCCAAAAATTAGATTCGATTCCAGATTAATCCCAGAAATAAACCTCTGTCTAGTAAGTCAAGTATTTTTTTAGGTTCTGCAGATTGTATTGACTAGCTCACTGTTAACTAAAATGGGAGCTTAGTCTTCCATCACCTGATAATTTTTCACTAGTTTAGTGAGTACTTCTTTGTCTCCTGTGCTCTGGACTATCAACCCTTGCAAACCAATAATTAACTGTTGTGGATCTTCCTGGGGTGAGGAGGAACAATTAATTACAATGAAATAGTGGGTTTTGCCATAAAGTTAGTAAGCAGAGCTATGGCAGAGTGAATAATGCATGAGATGATTTCCTTTCAGGAAGGTTACTAACAAACATTTCTACTTGCGGGACATCTGGACTTGGCCAGAGAGTGGTGTTTGTATTGCTTTGGTGATACAGAAAGCAGCTAGGAAACAATTATGAGATTCTCTTGTATTCTAAGACTCCGGAGAAATGTGATTATCCATTTTTTAAAAATGAATTAAATAAATAATGAGAAAATGTAAAACTAGCCCAGTTTTAGATTCATGGGTAAGTTAACACACACATTTAAAAGATGTAATGTAAAATGTCCGTAAGTTTTATTTTGCAAGATAAATCCTGCGGTGGTTTCTGTAAATCCAGGGGATAACAAATAATTTCTAAGTGCTTTTGATTAAATATTTTAACTTATTATTAATAAATAAAGCTATACAGCTTACTAGTTTCTCTTTAATAAAACTCAAATTCTGGTATCTCTAAAAGGTGATGGAAGATGTAGCTGGGCTTATTAAAGATGAATAAAGCTCTATAATACTTTTTTTCATCGCACTAGATTTTTTCTAAACAAAATCTCTTATCTCAGAAAGCCATCAAGTTCTCACAAGGAACATAAATCACGGCAGAATAGGCAGCCTCCTGCTTCATTCACTGAGCTCCATATGCTTATCTACCTCGTGTTTCTGCATCCCAGGCTCCTAAAATGCTTCAGTCAACATTCCTTCTGAATTGTGATACGCCATGTTAATCAGCCTCTACAGTGTCCCAAAAATGTATGTAAATTAGGCTTTTGATGAAGCAGAATATTTTGACAGGATTTTTGCATAAATCACACACAAAAGCATGCTCACACACAGAATCGTTTTGGAGAGGAGGACATTTTTGGAACTCATTTTTTCTGGAGTACATTGTGACCAGCATGCTGGTGCTGCTTGTGAGCAGGAACACGTATGTGGCAGTATGCCAGGTCCCAGAGCAAGAAGCAAATCAAGTTTAAGTCCACTCTTGGCAAGAAAAAATGTACCAAGGAGAAGGAAACATAACAGTTTCCTCTTCCTTTATCCTCCTTTCCCCCCACTCCCTTTCTGGCACTTTGTCAGTTCTCTGGGTTGTTTGTTGCCAGTGGTAATATCAGCAGTTTTAGTGTTATCATGAGACAACATTGTCATGTTATGGTAGGTTAATGTTTTAAATTAATCTGTTCTTCCAGAGTAATCAAAACTCAAGAATAAAAATAATTTATTTGAATTTAAATAAATTTAAATAAAATTTAATGATTTGCTGCCTTTAACTTTGCTTATAAAATACTTAGGTCCACTGAATATATAGAAAACCATAATGAGGCTTGTTCAGATGAGTCTTGTAAGTACTAGCACTGCCTGGCTGCAAATGTCTCAATTTTTATTCTCTTCTGACCTCCTTTGCTATAGTTTTATGTTCCACTGTGTCCTTCAGGTCTGTATTCAGACTGCTTACAAGTCTGGATACATCTGTCTCATCTGTCCCTCTCGCTGAAGGGTTGAGGCTGAGTGAGCAAAACAAGAATGATGCAGGCAGTGCTTTCTGTCTCCTCTGGGCAGCCCTCAGTCTGTAGCTGTATAGGCAAGGACCTTCAGCTGCCATTTACTCGTGCAACTGGGGCCCTGACTGACATGTTCTGAGGCAACCCCATGAATCCACTCCACCTTCTACATCTTGGTCCAAATGGGAGGCAAAACTATTTCTGTGACTCTATTTTTGCATACTTAGAGTACTTTTTGACAAAGAAGGTTAGAATGTAGACTCAGAGAAAGGTGTGGCTTGAAAAGGACCATAAAACTTACCTAGGTCTAACTTGCTGCTGTGGGCAGGGTTGACATCCCTTAGGTCAGGTTGCTGAGGGCCCCATCCAACCTGGCCTTGAACCTTTCCAGGGATGGGGTGTGTATCTCACCATGAAGTGGCATACACCTGAAAAACTGTCAGACCTCACCAAGAAAGTACGGGACCACGTCTACTTATCTTTCCGAGTGATGTTGCAGTCTAATAACCTTGTTGCTCTAGTTTCTTCACAGAGCTTTCCCCTTTCTACAAGTTACTGTGCTTTCACGAGGCTTATATGGGCTATCTCTTTGGCAACTTGCAGAGTTGGGGCTTAAAAAGTCTCCTCTGATAACAAAGAGTGTACGTTTTATGCATTCTGTATCTGCAATGCACTGTTTATCATATATATTGTGCACCAACCTAGAATCACAGAGTATGCTGTGATGGAGGGGACCCACAAGGATCCAACCCAAGTTGAGTCCAACTGTTATCCCTGCACAGGACATCCCCAAGAGTCACACCAGTACCTGAGAGCAAGATACTTTATATTATATGTATAGATACAGCAAAAGAGTGTATGTATAATACTTGCACTGAGGGAATACACATGAAACCAAACATATTTGCAATCATATATGCAATTCACTTTTCACAAAACACACATTACCCACAGAGAAAGGTCTGTGATTTGTCATCTAGTGCAAATCCAATGGAGTTTGGAGTGTCAGTTTAAAGCATCCCGTAGCTGCAAAGACATACAGGTTGGCTGCTGCCTTTTAAAGAGGTAAAAGTGCTTATAAGTATGTGCAATTTTATGGCTAAATATAAACAGAAGAATGCTTCAATAATCATAAATACAGCTGTAGAGCCAAATTCTCCTAATGATGCAATAGCAATATATATAGATACAGATATATATTCTATTCCACAGTTTGAAGTTCTTAATTCTCAAAACCCAAGTCTCAGTTTCCTGCCAATTTTATAATTTTTCCTGTTGTCAATTGCTTTCTAAAATAAGTTTGAATGAGGTGGAATTAAGTTTAAAGTTTAAAAAATTAGAAACAGGTGCTGTGTCTATACATGCTGCCATATCCCTTTCTTTGTGCCTTGTATTGCTGCTTTCTGGAACAAGCTTTTTGATCCTTTCTCTTGCTGCTAATTTTGCACTGTCTGCCGGTGGAAGCTGGGGGAGGGGACAAAGTTGATGAATATTAGAACAGTGAGAGAGTTGAAAATGTTCAAAACCAGGGAAGCTTTGCAAACCGAGTAGAAATAGGGTAGTATTACTCTTTGCAGGCTGAGTAGAAATGAAGTAGTGTTACTCGTGAGAGCTTTAATAGCAGCCGCACAATCACTGGCTTAAATGTGTTTTGGTTTTGGGTGCTTTTAATGGCAATAATTGGGTAATCAATATTGTTGCAGAATGGAAAAATATCCTGCTTAACAACAGAATAACATTGATTAGCTAAGCTAGTACCATTTTAAGGAACATTAAGTAATCAAGACTGTTTCCATGATGACATCCCAAAGTGAGAGAAAACCAGGCAACTCTAGTATTGGATGAAGCTGGGACTGCATTTGCACTGTTGCTGAGGAGACAACGGCTGCTGCATTTGCCTGTGCAATCATTGTGGTACAAATGACTGAGGGAGGCACTGGGTTCATTTCAGTGAACTTGGATCTTATCCCAGATATAAACTAAATGTTTTCTGAAGATACAGATTTCACTCCACTCTTTTCATTACCCTTTATGCCCTTGTTATTTCAAACTGATATGTTTAATTGGAATATCTAAAATAATTAATGATTATTATAACTTTCACTTTGAAATTTACTGAGAGGTTTTAGGAACTTTTCAGGAGATGCCACTCTTAATAGATCTACTTTACATCAGAGCAAAGTTAATGGTGGAGTGGGAAATTTTACAAAGAAACCCTGTCTGCTGGTGGGACAAGAAGGAGCAGGGTCCACAAGTCCTGGGTGCTAATTTGCTGCTATATCTACTCAGGCATCTTGAACTTTTTAAATTAAGTATCCAGATTAATCCAGAATTACCTAAATTTTCATATTTAGAGCAACTGCAGTTACAGCTGCAGCTTTTGAAACACTGCAAAGAAAGTTGTATGTGGATGCCCAGATTTAGTCATTCTGATCAGGATTCACTAAGAGCAATATTTCTCAGAGATATGATGCTGATTCCTTTTTTGTGTGATATTGCAGGAAATGACACTGCACTGCTTTTGCTAAACCTGGAGGTGGCACAAAGAGCAAGGCCAGACTGAAAGGGCTCTGAGCAACCTGATTTGGCTGAAAATCAATGCAGGGGCAGTGAACTACATGAACTTCAAATGTCCCTTCCAATCCAAACTGTTCTATGATTCTATGATTTTATAATTCTGTTTTGACCTATAAATGACTTTGCATGAGTGGAAGACAATGAGCATTTGGTAAAGAGTATAAAAACTTCAAGGACAGATCCAGGGTGCCAAAAATTAACAATGGGGCTCAGATTAACAAAAAAGTGTAGGTGGCAAGCTGGTGGTGGTTGAGAATTCTTGAATCTACTTGAAACCTAGTGGGTATGCCATCAAGCTGTTTTCTAGGCATAAGAACAGTCAGCATCCCTTCCCCCAAGAGTTAACCAATCAGACACTCTATGTTTCATGATATATGAGCATGTCCTTAAAGCATTCACTCCTGGAGGCAGGTCATTACATATGAATCACAAGTTTCAATAGGGAAATACACTAGCTACATTCAGAGCATTGAGAGCAAGCTTGAAAATACGATCCTTTATATTATTAAAACTCAAAATCAAAAAATAAAATGCCAGTTTCAAAATCTTCTTCTTCAAAAGTGACACTCAATCAAAAAACAGAGTCTTTTCATTCAGAATTGATCTTGTGATAATCGGGGCAAAATAGTGTACACAAGCTTTAATGTTCAGGTTTAACCTCAACATAATTAAAGCAGGAATGCCGGGTAGGTGAAAATTCTTATTAGTCTTGAGGGTATCAGGAAAGCTGTTACCCCAAAGCTAAGTTTGAAAACAATTTTCTGTAGAGAAGATCAGACTGTACTTTCATAGTAGCCAGATTTAGTCAAGAAGTGCGACATGGCTTTTATACATTAGGGCTTTGGATTAGTCCATGAAATAAAATATACCATTATTGCATTACAACCTGGAGAGGACTGAAAGGGAGAAGCTCTGCTTAGATGGAGCAGAAGCAATCTCTGTTTCAGTCTTCACTCTGATGCAGATGATTTTCACTATGGCGTTATTTTCTATCATATGCCATGCTTGTTGTATATAATTATGTGGGAGGCCATCTTTCTATCTGATACTGTCTCAGTCAACAGGTGTTTGTTGTGGGCTGATGGTATGCATAGTTTCACATTCACAAAGGTGGTAATCTATGCAGATGATTACAGGAAGTGGATCGAGTGGATAGATCTGACTGGTAGGATAACATGTAAGAAGTTTTGGTGTGTACATGTTCTCACACTATGTCTTGATAGTACCTTATCCGAAGCCTATGTACTATATTCAGCACTCAAAAGAACTTGGCTTGATCTTGCCTATCAGAGTTCTTCTTCTGACAGGTGCTATATTCATCTTCCTTCTTTTGTAGATCGAGAAACAGGAGTTTACTGAAAATTGCTTTCTGATCTGTAGTTCTGCACTGGTGGATTCATTTGCCAGAAGACTAAAAGCAAAATAAGGGCTGGAATAAACTTTACTTTTTACTGACATGCAAATTTAGTTGATTTGAGTAAGTACCAGAAAACAGGCCTTATTATCCAAGTAGAAATGTTCAGTACACTCT
This sequence comes from Machaerirhynchus nigripectus, assembly GCA_013397975.1. Classification (NCBI taxonomy): domain Eukaryota; kingdom Metazoa; phylum Chordata; class Aves; order Passeriformes; family Dicruridae; genus Machaerirhynchus; species Machaerirhynchus nigripectus. The sequence goes on along the minus strand of VZRQ01003128.1, from coordinate 154,329 downwards.
TTCTGACATTGTCTGGTAGGCTTGAGAGTGTTAAATTCTCTGGTAAATTAGATAAAGCTGCATGAATTCAAATAGAATATTTCTATTTTTTTAATGTACATAATATATTGCATGGCTGGTTATGCCAAGCTGTCTAACTATGACTATCATTGGGTCTTGTAAAATTCTCAGAGTCAGTGATTTGTGAACACTACACTTATCCTCAGAATGACTTTATTTTGAACATATCTGTAAGTTCTGCAACAATCCTAAGGGCGAGAGACAGAAAAAAAATATCCTTGTTCAGGACAGGTAAACCTAGCCGGATAACTTTGTGCATTCATGACAAGAAGGGCTGTGTGCACACTGAGGAGAATAAAAAGGACAAAATAGGGATCTGTGTGGAAAAATTTCTCTGGTAAATAATGGAAGGGAGCGTTCCAGGAGCCTTTGTGGAACCAGAAGTCTATAAATTGCTTCCACTCAGTGCAGAAATTCATACCCCTGATGGAGACATTGATTATCCAAGTACAGGGTGCTGTTAATGCTAACAGTCTCCATATTTCTAGATGCAAAGTCAGCAATGTTTTGTGTTAAATTAGAACTGAATAAGCAATTGTAATTGGTTTTAATGAAAACGAACATCCATCATCTACGGCAATTTTGGCCTTGCTAATTTTTTTTAACTTAGTATCTATTCTGATTGTATCTCTTCTACAACTGACATTTTAAATTTATTTACCTTCTAGGCTGAAGATTTTTCTATTGTCTAAGTTCTGTTTCTTTTATAGGTGCATATGACACATGATCAACTCTCTCCCTTGTGGTCTGTATGATAAGTTAACTGGATTGATCTCATCGCTTTTCACCCAATTTTGAATATTTTCCAGTCCATCTGTGATTCAGTGGTTCTTTTCTTAATCCTTTCCAAGGGTAGGGTACTTCCTTTTCCTTCCATCTAGAGGCCTGTAGTCAGGGGTGTTCCCCAGGGATCAATAGTAGGTCCATTATTATTAAAATCTTTCAGTGGTGTCTAACAACAGATCAGAGTAATAGTCAAAAATTAAAACACAAGTGTCGTACTCAGACACGAAAGGACCACGCAGACACCGTTCTGTCAGGATAAGGCCTGGGCCAAAAGAGAGAGCAAGAAGGGCCAAGGTAGGGCAAGAAGAAGGAAGAAGGAGGAAGAAGACCGGCCCGGCCCTTTATTTAGTCAGTTATATATCTTTTTAGAGACAACCATGGATTGGAGGATGGGGTTACCACCTCTCCATGACACTGGTCAGACCAAAAGTCTATCATAATGCTCCGCCTAACAAAAAGAATGATAATAATAGATATTGGTAGGTAAACATGCCTGATGCTTACAGTAAAGTGCCTGGGAAATTCTACTACAAGAATGAAAACATAGAAAGACTGCAAAATTCAGGGCGACACACAAGAAGTTCCACCTCAGCATGAGGAAGAGCTTCCTTACATTAAGGGGAGCATAACACTGAAAAAGGTTGCCTGGGAAGGTCATGGATTCTCCCTCTCCGGAGAAATTCAAAACCCACCTGGACATGTTCCTGTGTAATCTGCTCTAGGTGACCCTGCCTTGGCAGGGATGTTGAACTGGATGATTTCCAGAGGTCCCTTCCAATCCTGTGATTCTGTGATGATTCCATGATTCTGAATTAGTATTCTTCTTAACATATGGAGAGCAGAACTGTGGCCAGAATTACAGTAGGAATTATAACTTCGACAAACATATGTTTTGTTGGTTTTTTTATCCTGAAGAATATTTCCATGTTTATAATCCTAGTATGACGTTAACCCTTTTGATTGCAAAGTCTTGCTAAGAGGTTACACTCAGTTTATCATACTTTGTCTTCTGAAGACCATATCAGAACCACAGCTTTCAAGATAGAACCGGCCACTGAACTACCATGGCCTATATTATTGCCAAAGGTTTGTGGTTTAAGATTTGAAACACATATGGTTTGTTTAAAGCCTATAGGGATGACCTTTCCTCCTCCTTTATTTACTGCTCCCTAGGCATTTGGTCATCTCCAAAATCTATATATTTTTTACATATTTTGTAAAATATAGTTTTTGTACTAAACAAAAAATAGGTTTTGTTTAGTATTTATCTATTCCTAAGCCATTGATAAAAAGATTAAGACATACAGAGCCAAAAGAAGTAAAAAACATCAGTAAATTTCTACTTGAAATGCAGCTGGTTGGCGCTGAGTCAGATGTAGCATTGTGTTCTGAATCTTATTATTTAACTACTTCTTAATTCATTTATTATGTGAATGTTAACTTGTTCAAGCTTTATCACTCAAGATGTCATATGGTCCTAAGTCAGTACATTATAGAGATCTGTTGCAGTAACATTATTTTCTTCACATAAAGTTGTAAACAGCAAAATGTTGCCAATATACTTAAATTTTCTACAAATATAGAATAACATTAACATTGTTTCATTCTTTTCTTTCTTATTATTTCAGTTTTATACTAGCCATTCTATGATTTGGTCTGGGAAGCTGTTGTATTTACAGATCTATAGCTTTTGATACAAAATAAAAAAAATTGTTTCTTACATATTTTTAAGGCACAGCTGTACTCTGGAACATCTCCAGATCTCCAGAATATATTGGAAAGTAAGCATTCGTGATTCACAGAATTTTTGGCCACATGATTTAAGGTCTGAGTATTACCTGGATCTGCTTATCTTAGAATTCTCATTTTTAGAAACTGTTGCTAAATATTGCTATTAGTCATGGTTGTAGTCAGTAGTGTTTCTCTCGCTTTACATTTTATGACTGCATTATTAATTCTCCTTGCTTATATATAAATATTTACTAAAAAAATATCTGTCCTCCTTTATTGTTGGTAATTACTCTATTTCGTCCTCCTAGAAGTTTATCAATGTTGTTTGTTATATGAGTGATCTGAAAGGAACCTGTGTTTTAAACCTCGAACGAAGAGCGTCTGTTTCTTGACAGCCAACATTGCACATTTTTGTGGTAACACCAACTACAACAACAAAGATTTTCTCTCTGATAGCATCAGGTATAACTTCTAAGGAAGATGATTTTTCTTAAGTAGTAAAATATTGTCTGATCCTCCCATAGTCTAGCCAGAAATTACAGGGAAACGGGGAACTGACACTAGTCTGTCAATAACTGGATTGGAAAAACAATAAGGATTTTTTAAAATAAGCAAATGTTGCTAGTTATTAAGTTACTATCACTATTATTATTTAAAAATGAGGAAGTGTTTTCTGACTAGAGGCAGAACTGGAAGTCTATATTTTCTTACTTACTCTGCCAGTTATTTGATGTTGATGTCAAACTCTTTTTTACGCAGGATCAAACAGAATTCTTATAATGTTTAATTGTCAAAAAAAGCTCTTTAGAATTCAGCATGAATATTCGAAGGTAAGGAATTATTAAAGAAATCAATGCTTGTTCACATTTTAATCTGCATGAGAAAGCAGAAATCAAAAAATAAGAAGCAGGAATACATGGGCTATCTTGTAAACAGTTGAATCTGAGTATAGGCCAGACTGCTGTAGACTCCATAGCTATTTATCTTATTCTTCTCATGCTTGGATTAAATTTGAAAGAATTTCAGAAGGAATCTCATCTCAATGAAGGTTGTTTATAAAACTGTGCTTGCCTTTTTATTTCCCCTTCCTTAGTCCCTTATTTGAACATGTAGAAATTATTGCCATCACAGGAACAGTTTAGAGTGCCAGTAAACTTGGGGTGTTTTTTCTATTTTTTTCCTATTATAATAACACTTAATAACATTGTAAGGCTGATTAGTTTCCTTTTTTTTAATGCTAAACAAAGATATTTTTTCAGGCTAAATATTTTTATTCCTGTAATCTCCTGAAATCTCTTTCTCTCAACTTGTCTGTAGAAAATTTGCTTGGAGTCATCTTTAACATCCTGCTCCATTTTTCATGGGGGGAGAAGGGGAAGAAAACTTAGTAATTTAAGGTGAAGAATGGCTCATTAGACAATTAAAGATTCAAACTGAATCTTTAAATCGACTCTGGATCTTTAAATTCCACTTTGGATCTGGACAATAAAGACTTACTGATTTTAATTTTAACCTTTGTGTAAACTCAAGAAAACATCTTAAATTTTGAACACTAAATTCTTAAACACTTAAACATGGATCAAGTGGAAAACTAAAAGTTTTTGAAATAAAAATATGCAGCATTTTACTGAGAGTGACATCTGCTATATCTTCATGGAGTTTATATAATAATTTCCATCACAAAAGAATTCTTAATGTATTTTAGGTGAGAAACAATAACTAATGAGGTTTTACTCCTGCATTTTATTGCAGTTATGATAAGTAGATCCAGCAAATAGTTGAAGCTGAACAGCAGAGTATCAAAGAGCAGAGGGATATTTCTGGTAAAGGGCAAAAAGAAGGCAAAGCAGAGACAAGGACCAGAGGAAGCAAAGCCACTCTCTGGTTGAGGCCATCCTGCCACTGTGTCTTAATTCTCTATTTATGACAGGAAGGGTTGGGCACACAGAAAAGCTTTCTGAATGAGACCCTACTGACCTAAACTTAGATACCTACAGTACCCAGGCAAGATCTTCCCATGCAGTTTTTCAAAGTTTCTGCACAATCTGTGACTGAATAATGTAAGAATTTACTTTAGACCTGTTTACCTGAAATTTAGGAGAAAGATATGTGTCTAAAATTGTTCTGAACCCTATAGAAAGATTTCTATGACTTCTATGAGCATTATATCAATGGTACAGAAGAACACTGAAGTTATCTTAAGTAACAGAGAAACGTGATATACAAAGAGGTCTAACAATATATCTGGAAACATGCAGGGCCTTCTTCTCTTCCTTTTGGTTTCTCTCTTTTACATATGCATATCGTATGCATAATCTTGGCTTCTTTGCTGGTATTTTTTTTCTTCCTGAGGAATATTTTTTTTTCTTCCTATGGAATGGTACACCATGCCTTAGACTAGTGGAAAAAGAAAACTTAGCAATAAAACTCTTAGTTACTAAGAGTTACTTATTTTTACTTTATACCTTGTCCAAAGAGGGTGATTTTGTAAAGAATGGCTATGTCATCACCTGCCAGAACCAAGCAGATACTGGGCCAAATGTAAAGAGACTAAACTTTTTTCATGCTCTTCCTGTTTAATCGGCTATTTGAAAAACTTCAGTGACATCTCCCTCTAGATTAGATAGATATATCTTGTTTTTAATCTGAATAAGCACTTCCCCACCAACTTTCCAAGAGAAATTCAGTCAGCCAGGGACTGAAGGGAAGCAATCCTTGTGCATGAATCCAGGTCAGCTTGGGATGGGAAGTTCCTTGGAGGATGACACAGAAACTCCCATAGGCGCACTGGCTGGGGGGCAAGCTAAAAGGTTTTAGATTAAAACATGGGATTATTCTGGGACATCACTCCTTTTCTTTCCTCAAATCATGTCTCCTCCATACAAATCTACAAATAGTGAAATAAGATAAAGTTTCTTTTAAGGCTTGGCATCAGCTTTTGTGTTTTAAGGACTTCTGATCTTATCATAAGGTCTCATGGTCTTACCAAATTACTCCAACAATTCAACCATTGCCTTGACTTTTTATAGACACGTTGTTCTTCAGTGTCTATTTTTGAAATATTGCCTACCTCACCTTGCCTTAGTCTTCTGTAGAAACACTCCAGAAGTTCACTAAGTCCTGTGAAAAAAAGGGTTACTTTTATCTATTTTAAGCCAGTTTCCCAAAGTGCCCCCTGAGTGTTTGCAGTAATGTATGAGTGAGGATTCATGGTTCTGCACGCATTTTGTGCAACACCTTCACGATGTGAAGCTCGAACACATTTTCCTCAGCTTTCTTCTTCTTAAACTGAGGAAGAAAAAAGAAGTAAGTAAAGATGAAGACTGGGAACAAAACTCTTTAGTCCCTTCTCACAGAGCCATGTTTTTTCCCTCTTTTTAATTTTAGTAGCTTTGCTCTGTACCTTCTTTATGATGTCACTCCTGCTCTGCAGAGATGAACTATGCATGGTAACCAAGGTTTTATGCTGTTAATACCTTCATTTCTGTTTTCAATGCCCTTCAAATGTGTCGCCTTTTTTAGCTGTTGCTTCACAGGGAGCCACAATACTTTGAAAGCAGCTGTATTTTCCTTAGGAACACTACTTTCACATCTTGAGGAAGGTTACGGTCTGAAAGCAGAGGCTGCCAGATTTCACACTTAGAGCAATAGTCAGTAAAAAGAGGACTTATGAACTTGTTGAAAAGTCATCACTTTAATACCTAAAGGTGGCCTGCAAGAAGTCCGAAAAAGGACTTTTACAAGGGCATGCAATGATGGGATAAGAGGGAATGACTTTAAATTGAAGAAGGGTAGTTTTAGATTAGATATTAGGAAGAAATTCTTTGCTGTGAGGGGAGTGAGATATTGGCATAGGTTTCCAGAGAAGCTGTGACTACTCCATCCCTGGAAGTGTTCAAGGTTAGGTTGGATGGGTTTTGAGCAACCTGGGCTAGTGGAAGGTGTCCCTGCCCGTGGCAAGGGGGTTTGAACTAGATGGTCTTTAAGGTCCCCCCTACCCCAAATCATTCTACTATTCTATGACTCTATAATTAAGAATTAAAGCTCTTCCAAGTTTCATATATTTTATTGGATGCAAGAGAAAAAAATCTTCAATAAATATGAAGCGTAAAAAAATATTTTGCCTCTGTTTTTCCAAGAATTTTGATGCACTACAACTTTTCCTTCTGGCAAGTTCTAGAAGATGATTTACAACCCCTTTCACACATAAACTTTTTTTTTCTGGAGAGATAATTTTCTCTTGTAACTTAGATACTCTGTAATCCAAACCCACTGCTGTACTCTAAAATTTCTTTCAACTACTGTATCTCCCAGAACTCACTGCCAGGGGTATAGCCATAGATTATAGAGTACTGAAGTTGATCTTTGTCTCACTGAGAAGGCTTTATTTTATTTGACACAATAATATTTATTAACTTCAAATTCACTCACAGCATACATAATAGTTGAAAAATTGCACCTGTGGCATGTGAAAAGAGGCTTTGTTTTGAAGGAGGTTGAACCAAATCCTATAGTAATCATTAGAAATACAGATTCTGTGCTTTGATATCTCTAGCGAAGCTATCTGCTGTTTGATTATCAATCAGGACACACAAGAAAAATAGTTGTTGAGTCATGGAGAGAGATAAAACTGACTGCAACAGATATTTACGGGATATATTACTGCTAGTTGACTCATACACAGTGTAATTTGTTTTCATATGGCTAAATGGTTTAATGATCTTTAGAAACATTTCTAGACTTCTGAAACAGGCATTTCTCTTAGTTACAGCCTGGATTTCAGTTCAGTTTTGCAGTTTAAAAAATGAAAAGGCTCTGTGGATGTCAGTTATGAGAAAGAGTATATTGATAGTCCTTTGTGGGCAGGTGCCTAGAAACAGACATAAGAGAAAAGCTATTATGATAGAAACATCTGGATCCAAGCTGGATCTTCACTTTAAGTGGAAATAATGAGGATACCATCCCATGTGGAAGAGAAAGTGTGCTTACAGCTGGGTATTCTTGTTCCCCCGGCTCCACTAACACATTAAGGTTCTGCATTAAGAATTCCTGCAGTAATTATTCCTGGGGAAAGAATGTTTGGGGGTGTCATTTTACCGTGAATGATTACTGAATTAAAAAACTAACAATCCAGGGACAATATGAAAGTTCCAAATGTGACCACTGAGTGGCAATCAGTGTATACTCTCAAAAAGTCTGAGATTCCTTCTCTTGGGATGAGTAGTATGCAGACAGCCAGGTTTCTTGTGTCCTTCTCAAACAGTTACCGTGGATCCTGAATTACACGTGGTTTGTAAGAAGTCCATGTGTATCTGTACAGGTAGAGGAACTGTGCTGGGATGAAGGTGCTGGTTAGTCCAAAACTGCTGCCAAAGAATGAAACAGGACAGCAAGGCATAAGGAAGCTGGAGCATCCAGCACAACGTGAGACTGTCCTGCATATGCAGACTTATCCAGCAATGGAGAACTAGGATGGTGGGGAGATGGCCTGTTCACTACCCTGGGTCCTTTATAAGGCTGCCTCCAGATTCTCATATTCATGATGTGTATCCTGAGGCTGATAATCAGCTCACAAGGTCAAGAATATTTGTGATTAGTTTTCAAAAATTGCATGCCATCATCTACATTGCAACTATCTCTGGAGAAAACCTCAGGCTGAGGTTTCTTCCACTTTCATGTTTTCCCAGCAACATGTTCATCATCAATATTTCAAAAGTGGAATGGAATTTCTCTTAAAAGTTACAGTACTCTGTTAGTCATCAAGCATTTTGTTTACTCAGAATTTCTTGGAGTCTATTCCATGACACATTCTGTTTCAAAATGCACCATTACAATCTCAAAGAGGAATCTAGAACAGCTTTATTGTGTTTTCTACTTTTTCACACACATGTATACAAACACACAGAGAGGTATTAAAAAAATATAAAAACCCCTTGAAACTCACAAATATTTACAGGTTTTTTTCCCATAAATTTCTTTGTAGAACGTTTCCTATGTGTCTTTTCATGTCTTGTAATTAGTAATTATTGAAGTGACTGGACTAAAAAGGCATTTAGTAAGATTTCAACTAATTAAATTGCCATATGATTTTTCAGCTAAGAAACCATTTTTCTTAGAGAGAAAAAAAAACCAAAAACTTCTAAATAAAATCCATATTGATTTTTTAAAAAAATTTACATATATCTACTGACATCTTTGGAAGCTTCTCATGTGTTGCTATTCAAACATGGTGTTTGAACATTTCTGTTTGGAAAAGATGTCATTAAAATCTCACCACTTTCCTCAAGAATAATTAAAGCAAACCTTTGTATAAGGAGTCTCCAAGACATTTAGGAAAGGATTTCAGTTATGACTTAGCATCCTCACATAGGTGAAGAGGAGAAATTGAGTTGCTTGAAATAAAATGTTTTTTCTTGGCCAGTATTTTTCATTAGATGTTTTTTTTAAGCAAAGGACATACTGACCTAAAAGACTGGACATCAAAATCCTGTACCCAAAACTGAGTTGGACCAAAAAGACTCTCAAGCTCTCAAAAAGTCTTTCTAGAGGCTAGTTTGAGCAACTTTTCTGAGCTTAGAGGATACTCCAAAGCCCCCATGAGCTAAAAGGAATTGTGGCAGTGATATTCTTTGGTCAGAGTTTCAACATTGATTTCATGGGGAGCAGGATTAAGTGGTACAGTCCACTATTTTTAATAGGATTATCACCATTTTTTTGCTCATTAAGAACAAAAAACTCATTAAGAAGAACATCCAACTCTCCAGGGAGATCAGTGTGGTTATCAGGAATAATAGGCCTTAAACACTTGTGAAGATGGGGCAGCCACAGGGCAGCCTCCTTCTCTGGGCAACTTATGCAAGTGCCTCACCACCCTCCCAGTAAAGAATTTCTTCCTTACATTTAATCTAATCCTGCTCTCTTTCAGTTTGAAGCCATTACCCTTTGTCCTATTACTCCATGCCCTTGTCAAATATTCCTCTCCAGCTCTCTTTTAGCCCCTTTAGGTACTTCCTAGTGCTAGATGATCACTCTGGAACTTTCCTCCAGGCTGAACATGCTCAACTCTCTCAGCTTGTCTTCATAGCAGAGATGCTCCAGGCCTCTGCCCTTCTTGGCGGCTTCATCTGTGTGTACTCCAACAAGCCCATGACCTTCCTATGTTGGGATTACAGAGCTGATTGCAGAACTCCAGGTAGGGTCTCATGATTGTAGAGTAGAGGGGACAATCACCTCCCTCTATTAAGTTACGTGCTTAATAACAGATATGAGTTTGGAGAGCCTAAAAAACCTGTGAAATTTAATTAGGGAACTTTAGGTTATATGCCAAGAATAAAGATTGCTTATAAAAATCTCTAGTTTTTATTTAATAAATATATATATATATATACTCACAAAAAAATACATGAATGCATACCTGATATATAAACCAATCTGTTTCATGAAACCGCAATGCACACAGCAAGATAAAGTAATGGTATTTCTCGCTCTGTAACTAATGAAGTGTGTCTCTCATACTTTTTAGCAACACAATTAGCATGAGTCCAAATGCCAGGTAGTGCTCAGCACTCTGCAAGCTGTGGGCCATTGACACCTCTCAGGACTTGTCCCAAGAACAAACCCGAATTTGTATTTTAAGTGTATCACAGTGAATGATAAGTACTTGCCATATGGAAACGTGACATTTAGGAACGAGTTATGATTTATAAAAGTGCTAGATGATGCCCTAAACGTTTTGTAGTTACCTAGAGAATACTTTGTACAGCTACTGAACAGTATAAGAGCCTATTTTAAAATTAAATTTAAGCTTAGACCTTTTCCGCAGAAGAGTTAATTTAATGCAATCCTTGGTGGTACTAAATCAGAAATATTTATGTGGAGTTATTCTGCTTTTTATTTAATCCCAGACATATTTTAGGTGGCAGGACAAGACAGAATAAAATTTAGCCAAACTCAATGCAGTAGAAGGTACTCTCAGGACTCATTCCTTGCTACCGCTGTAAGTACCATTATGGTACTACTGGATTTCACCTCCTGGTGCAATTGAAAAGAGATTCAGAGGAGAAAATCAGAAGTGTATTTGTCTCACTAGCAGGACACATTTAATTTCTGTTTTGTATTCAAGTACAGTTTGGAGAGCAAAACCTGTCTTCGATTGACTCCTACGACTGGAAGGTGGTAATCCAAACAATTGTGAGGGAGGAAGGAAGCTTGTAGTGACGTTCCTTGCCAGATACCCAGGGTGATACTACAAACCCATCAAAGAAAGTAGTTATTCCCTAGTGACAGGAAGATCAGGCAGAGATTTTAACTTCAGAAGGTATTTCTTGAAGCTACAATGCCTTTCAGAACTACTGTCAAGTTGGAGTAACTTCTACAGCCTGTATTCTTACACCCAGACTAGTTCTTAGTCAAACACTACCGCACTGTGACCTATGCACCTACAGCACCTTCAGTTCTGCTTACCCTGTTCTTAAATGCCAGACCCTCCTGTAAATATAGTCACACAGCAGACACTATAAATACTCCTCCTATTCATGCAACCTGTCTATTCTCTGAGTAGTGCATTTAGCAGTTTAACTTGTCAAAACATGCACTACCTCTCCAATTCTACTTCTGTTACCTGCATTTTACTTCTCCCTGCTATTTGTTGCTCCCTGCACGCTGTCTCAATCTCAGCTGCAAAGTCCTTAGGGCAGGACACATTCTGTATATGATACTTCTTGAATCCTCAGTCCTATTTCAGGCTATACAGGAACAGCAGAATCCATGTTCTTTTGTTAATTATGGTAATTCTGTAGAATCGAATGAAAGTTGCTGGCAGAGACAGGAAATGTTTTTCATTCTGATTAGTTGTGATATAAATCTCTGGAGAAAACAGAAAAAATTAACTGGAAATTGCTTATAAAAATTTGCCTGGATATAACAGCACCTGTATCCCATGTGGCTTCCCAGGGAAATGAAAGCTGTCTGTTCCAAGTGAGAAGTAAACCACAGTGGTTGGTCCAGAATGATCATGAAACAGAAACAGCAGCACATGACAGGTCTCTAGTGACAGTGAATGACACCTCACTTTATATCCTTACTGCCAAATGATAGAGATATTTTTGATACTGCTCAGTATGCATAGATCAGGCTTTGTCAAATGTACATTCTGTGATTGTGGCATCAGTTGCAAGTGATATTAAAGAGTTGCAAACATATGAAATGATTAATTTTTTCACTCCAGAAATATGTATTTTCCATAACACAACAGCTGCCATAAAGGAAGGAATAATAACTTTCTCTCAGACAAAAACTTGTGTAAACCTTCCAAAGACATTTGATCATAATTTGATGGCAAATGCCACACAGAAATGCAGGCTGAGTCAGGACTTGACCTATTTTTAGGTCATGAAATTGAGAGTTCCTCCTAGAAATGTGAAGGAGCATTTGGTTTCATTTGTGACTACACTGTGTTCAGCTTCTGAAAAATAGTGTATTGTGTGCAGGAGCGTTAACAGAAGTGGAAATTTTAAAAACATGCGCAAGCTCCCAGTCAGAGCTACAACAGAAAAATGAAATTTCTTTTTGTTGATTATATAGCTCTGGATGCTTTCTGGGATTCATGGGGGAAAAGTACTACAAGGTGTGATTTATTGTCAGGTGTGTTTTCCCTTTATTTCTTGATTACACAGATGTGTGGAC
>VZRQ01003128.1:0-135773 GCA_013397975.1 Machaerirhynchus nigripectus | reverse complement strand
ATTGTCCTTTTTTTTTTTTTTTTTTTTTAATTGGCAACTTCTTCAAATAGATTTTTTTATCCTTCAATGATTTTAAATGCTTAATAATCCCAAGATGTTTTCAAACACTAGGGCTATTTAATTAAAAAAAATTTATCTGCCTTTCTCAAGGATTATTAAAATGACCATTAATGATGCACTGAAATGAAAAAGTCATCACAGATAGAAAGAGGGACTTCAATGGAAAAGGGGAAGCCTATGGTTTTTTCTCCTTTAATAATTTCCTATAGACAGTCTGGTCATTCTCTGGAGCTTCTGTTTATTGAGGAATAACATCTCACTTGATACAAGGAGCTGTATATGAAATAGTGAAATCCTTAAATGCTGAATGAATCACTATTAGAACCAAATTTCTGGAACATGATGTTCACATATCCTCACCGTGAATCCTGTTAAGTTTAAAGACGTCACAGAACATCTCAGAGCAGCACATCTGGATTCCTCCTGGATGGCTATATTTTTACCCATGCCATTAATTCAATGCCATGGCATTATTGGTGCCGTATGTTTTTGGCTAAATGTGGAGGTGTTTATCCTGTGATTATTTATGCCCTCCCATTTAACTCCAAAAATGCAAGTTCTTGCTTCTTCCTCCTGTAGTTCAGCTTTAATTTCTGTTGCATGCTCTGCTGCTTACTTTGGGGTCCTGTGGGCACTGCCCAGGACAGATAAGATAACCACAAACTGCATATTGTGTCTGTGTAGCACTGCAGCTGAAGCAGTTAGGAAAGCGATATGAAACAACTGATCATAGCTTGAAAGGTCCATGAAGTAATTTAATGTACTTTGGAGACATCTCCAGGGACTGCTGGTGTCAAATATGGAAATCCCTGCGTTCTTTTGCTTCCCCTTCTTTCAAGCTAAATCATCCTTCAAGATGTATGATTTCAATATACTTCTAGCTCGAAACTGTCTATAATTTCTGCACATGCTGAAAGGTTCAATTTTAGTTGCCTAAAAATGTTTAAACTTCTACTTATTCTCTCTTTAAACTTGCATAATACTCAGAATTCATCTAACCCCTTCTTCCCACAAAGAATTTGAAATGTTTTGAGAAAAAGGAAGAGAGAGAAGGAAGGAAGGAAGGAAGGAAGGGAGAGAAAATGAGAAGAAAACAAAAGAGAAAGATAAAGCAGAAAGAGAAAGAAAAGAAAGATGAGAAAGAGAAAGAGAAAGAGAAAGAGAAAGAGAAAGAGAAAGAGAAAGAGAAAGAGAAAGAGAAAGAGAAAGAGAAAGAGAAAGAAAGAGAAAGAGAAAGAGAAAGAAAGAGAAAGAGAAAGACTAGGAGAGAAAGAGAGAAAGAGAGAAAAAGAGAAAAAGAGACAAAGAGAGAAAGAGAGAAAGAGAGAGAGAAAGAGGAAGTTCTTACCCCTTTGTTCATAAAACCTAAATTTAGCCTCCAAGGCACCTTTTGTAGCAGAAAAGCTCCACATTGTTCTCATGCTCTTAACAGGATCAGTCCTTTGCTATTAATGATCTGCCAAAAAGCTTTGTTTATCCCAGCTACATTCTACTGGATCCAGTCCATATGTGACAGTACCAGCAAAAATAAATGTGTCTGTCTCTTGTCAGAGTGGCCACTATGTTTTTATGTAGTTCCTAGGGAACAAATTCTACAATTTATAAGCCAGTTTTACATAGCAAAGATAAATAGTTAACTAAGCTGCAATATGTCTAGACTCAACACTTCAGCCTGGAACACATTCCCAGAACTGCAGAATTATTTTGACTACTGAGTTATCTGGGTCAGAGTTACTCAAGCTTTTGAAAATATAAAATTATACTGAATATTATGAAAGTACAGGTTAGTACAGGTTTCATACTAGACTTCTACTGGTTCGTCTTTACAGCGGGGCAATAGTATGATAACAGTCTTCCTTTTAAGACACTGAATTGCTTATCCAGTACCTTAAAGATTTCAGCAAAGCAAATGGACTGACATGTTTATGTTTATACTGGATTTTGAAGTGTGTCTCATATAAAATTTGGAAAAGGTTTGTACTGTTTTCTAATTCTTGCAAATGTTTGGAATTAATCTTGGGTTTTTATGGATTAGGTCACCTACTGAAATAAATAAAATTACTAAATGTATGAGAATAATTTGCAATTAAATTACCATCATACCATTTTTCATTAAATCAATGTATTGGAATGAATAACCACTTAGAGAAGTACAGTAGAGAAATGGCAACTATACCTCACATCTGTAGGTAATTAAACACATGCTCAGCTTTAATCTTCAGTACACTGACGAAGGACTTTAAAGTTTTGTAGAGGAAAAGTTTGGTTTAGCATAGATGAAAAGGGGAAAAAGATGCTGATAAATCTGTATCACACAAACCATCACCACAACCTGAGGGAAGCGGAAATAAAAGTTGGAAAAAACAGATGAGTCTGTATGTTCTGTCAGAGCAAAGAAAGGGGGTAAAAATACTATGTTCCATGCAATGAAGAGACTAGTTAGGTAGTTCTTTACCATCTCTGTCAGCATTAATAATCAGATAGGGACAAAAGGAAAGAGGAGGATACAAGGGCAATTGATGAGTCTTTAGGGGCTGTAAAATAAGGAAACAACTGTGACTTTTGTCTAGGTAATTCTGAGTGAACTATCTGAAGGGATGAAATCGACTGATTTGCCCAACAGGAAACTAGCTAAAACAGAAATAGCAACAGAATCAGTCAGTGGGAACTTTATTGCTTCGCAGCAGCACTGAAGAAGTAATATTCCCTGATTTTGCATACAAAGAAATTGAGGTTGACAATATCTACTGATTCAACTGCTAGCACCTTCTCACTGCCCTCGCCAACACCTTGATTAGTCCTAAATGTCAAAAGTGTCCAGTTCTCAAAATTTGGCCTGAAGGCTTAAAATAGCAATTATTTTCTTTATTCACACCGAATACTAATGAGCACAACCATAATTTTCTACCTTTAGAATTATTTAATCATTAACAGGCTGTCCAATCCTTTTTGTATTTAGTACTTCATTTACAAGAGTGTCCCTTATGTTCTTTCATGAACTATAGGTATATTTCTAAATAGTCTAAAAGGTGGCGACAGAAATTCAGACTTACGAATCCTGTTGAAAATTTTTCAATGACATTGAATTTCTTTCATGTAATAGAACTATTATTTCAGGCTACAGGACTTGTTGATGGAAGAGTGTGTGTATTTCTGGATATGTGTATTCAAGACTGGATTTTTGAGGTACCTTTATTTAATGATCAGGGATATATTTAGGAGTCACCTTCATTTGTCAACATATTGTCTGTGGAACTGAGTCAGAAATTTCATACTCAGTTTTGCTTCTAATGAGTTGGCAAAGCTCAGCTATAAATTGCAAGCTGCATTCAAGGTAGCTTTTAAAATATTTTTGGGGGCATAAAGTTGGCATTGTTTATGTGCTTCACTTTACATAAATAATGTGTCAGTTTATCTTAAGCTGAATAATTCAAATCAAATGTTGGTAAACTATGAAAGCCTTTTTATATGGAGATTCAGAAAGAATCATACCTCCTTTGAGACTTAAGCTGAATGTGTTCGCTGTAGACCTTTTAACATTTTTTAAAAGATCCTTGTTGATATTATGCATGTCTTTTTCATTCTGTTGGGGGAAAAAATAACTTTTGTTGTTGCATGACAGATGGCAACCACAAAAGAAATCATATTAGATGTGTTTGAAACACATCACATGAATTTAAATTTTGTACACAGATGTTTCAAAACAAGCAGTGTTTTGCAGAGAAATTTGGGGAGCAGAGAGAAGAAATTATTTGAGTTATATACATGCACATGCATACGTACACATATTTATGCATAAATATGTATGTTATGATGCCTTGGATTTTCCACAGGAGTAGCAATAGCAGATTATAAAACACTTTAGCTTGGAAACAAAACCTCTTTAGTTCATGTTTTGAAGTGTTTTCTATACACACAGCAAAGCAAGGGAACAGGAAGCATGCATTTAATAGGAAACACTATTGATTTAGAACTTGAATCTGACTTTGTTTTCATCAATATACATGTGAATCACACCAGTGTGTCTGAAAGTAAAATGAATCTTGAAATACAGCTTGTGGAAGTTTGTTTTTCTTCCTTCAGTGTAGACCTTTCTAATGAAAATGAGCAAAAATAAGTAGGGAGTCCTCCCTGATAAATAAGGAGTAAATAGGGTAATTACTCCAAAATTTTTGAGTGGGTAATATTACCCCAGAATCAACATCTCTTATGTAACTTTCTTCACAGTCCAAGCTCCTATAATATAAGATGATCTATTCTTTTGGAATGGGTATTCTGCAGGTATAATTAAATGGTCAAAGTCAGCTATGGACCAAACTAAGCCACCAAAACCATTAGAACTGCTTTTAAAAAAATGCACCCCAAAGAAACCCAAGCTTGGTTTCTCTTTTTTTCTATTTTTCTACCCTTCTTTTTTCTTTTGGGTTACTTTTTACCAGAACTGGTTCCTCTGGTGCTTCTTGAGGTAAGCATCACCTTTTCAGCACAAAGGAGAAAGCAGCACATGGAAGAGAAGGAGCAGCTAAGGATTGTGACAAGATGGGTGTCTGCCTTCAGTAGACATGATCATAGCACATTCATGGAGCTAAGCTAAAGCAGCTCCAATCTCAAGGTGAATTAGGGGCCTAAACACAAAAAAAGAAAAGAAATATGAAGGAACAGAGTGGCAACATGCAGAATGCACTGCAACTTTTTCATTTCTCTTGTTGGACTATGACAGTATTCAAAAATTATATTTTTTAAATGTAGGGTTTCTAAGGTGGAAGCAGAAAACATGAGTACAAGCCAGTAACTGTAGTATAGCTTTTGATGCAGTAAAATATGAAATTATATAACATGCTAAGAAAATCTACTCAAAATTCTCGGTGGCCCAATAGTTCAGAACAAAACTTTTCATGTTCATAATTTTTCCCCCAAAAGAATGAAAAAGATGCACAATATCAATTAATTTGGTCTATCTGAAATATTTTGTGATCAATACCAGTTTTCCTGGCAAGATCATGGAGCAGGTTCTCCTGGAACCTCTGCTAAAGCACATGGAAAATAAGAAGGTGATTGGTGACTGTCAGCATGGCTCCATTAAAGGCCAGTTGTGCCTCACAAATTTGGTGGCTTTCTATGATGGGCTTATAGCTTTCAGTGAAGGGCATCTACCTGGAGATGTACAAAATATTTGACAATGTCCCTGGGCAGGGCTTTGAACTACATGATCTAGTGGGTGGCATCCCTACACATGGCAAGGGGGGTTGGAAGTAGATGATTTTTAAGGTCATTCCACCCTTAATCATTCTTTGATTCTATGATATTTCCATGGAAAAAAATTTCTTTCAATTTCGATCTGTTTTTTAGGCCTTAAATGTTGTCAGCATAACAATTGTGTGAGTGTGATGAGTCTTGAACCATGGAAAACTCATACTGATCACAAAATATTTCAGATAGACCAAACTAAGAGAAGAAAACAGTAGGGGAAACTCCTTTTTCTCCTAAATTACACCCTTCTGAAAGATAAAAATGAATAATGCTGTTTGCCTCAGTTCTAATGGTATTCCCAGAATTGCTTCACATATCAACAGATAAAAAAGGACATTTAATTAACAACTGAACTTTCTGTTTGGAATGAAACGAGAAGCATCCTTACACACTTAGTTAAGACAGAACCAAATTATCTGTTTAGACTTGTTAGGGTTCAGCAAGACATATTTTGAAGCTCAGTTTCTAATTAATGTGATAGTTTTATATCACACTTGAAGACGTTTTCTCAGTGGGTTTCGTTGCTCTATGGATCATGGATAAAGAAAAAAAGATTGATATTTCAATGTTGAAAAGTGTTATATATTCTTTCATTACAACCGACTTATATCTGCTCACACCTCCTGAGGTTTCAATATAATTTAAAACAGAGCTCATTAAATTATCAAGGACATAGACAAGGAAGGTTACATGACCTTACCACATAATTAGATAGAGCTATACAGAGATGATTACTTTTTGAGAAAACAAAGGATATTTGTGATCTATCAGACACCTGTCTATACAGAAAGATGGAGATGGTGTCTTGTCCAAAGTAGCAAGTGACAGGACAACAGAAAATAGCCTTGAGTTGCACCAAGCCGGGTTTAGGTTAGCTGTTAGGAAAACTTTCATCACTAAAAGGCTTGTCAGGCATTGGCACAGACTGGCCAGGAAAATGTTTGAGTCACTATCCCTAGGAGCATTCAAAAGAAGTGTGGATATGGCCCATGCAGACATGGTTTAGTCATGAGCATTGCAGTGCTGGGTTAATGGTTGGACTTCACGATCCTAAAGGTCTTTCTCAATCTTAGTGTTTCTAGGATTCTAAATAATTCTTTTGGAGAGAGTGTGTTTGTGACCAGTCATATATGCAAGAACTTTAATTTGCAAAGCAAAGTACAATTGAATGCTAAACAGCACAGAAGATATAATGCACTGGCATAGATCTAGAACATCCATACTTGCAAAGCAATTAAATCATGTCTCCCCACAAAGCAGAAACATCTGTTCTCTTTAAAAGAATAACAATAACTCTGCTGTCAAACTCCCTTTCCCTGTGGACATCTTAGTTAATTCATAGATTTTTACAATTAATTCTTCCTGACAGAGAACAACCAGATACATAGGATTCGCAAAAATTCACCACGCTTTCTGGCAGATAAAACTAGCAAACCCATCAATAATAGACTAAAATAATTTAATAATATTAAATAATATTCACTTCCTATAGATTACCATTTATCAGCATTCTAGATCTCAAAATGGCTGAAAAGAGAGACAAATATTATTATAACTTATATAAAACTGGAGAAAAGAAATGTAGTAGGATAGCAGTTACCCCATAATTGGGAAATACACATATAATCATCTGAATTCTATATGCAAGAAAACACTATAAGGTAAAACCTAATCAACCAACAAAAACAAACCTGTGATAGGCTTCTTAGAGCTACTACAGAAATTTTGTGCACTAGACCTTAACTCATTTGACTTAAAAATATCTTGAGTTTCATGAAACCTCCAAAAGCTCATTAATATGTGAAATCACTAACTCAAAATACTAATAAAAAAATAACATCACAGTTTTAATAATACAACTGATTCAGTAATTTTTTTTTTGTCAGAAAAAGAAAATGGATGCTATTTTAAAAATAACTGCAGAAGAATGTTACCTGTCATATCAGAATTTAGCTACCTGATTTGGAAAAAAGTCTTTTGTTCAATGAATTAGATCAGAGCTTCTACCTCCTACTTCTCAGAGAAAGTTCCTTTACGACAAGCCTGCTCCATTGTATTGCCACCTACGTAAAATGTATTTGGAAATGTTAATATACTTTAGGATGACAGCACTAGACAGTAGCTTTAATAGGCTGCCCAGGGAAGAGGGGGAATCATCCCTGGAAGTATTCAAAAAATGTATCAATGTTGTGCTTAGGGACATGGTTTAATGGTGGGCCTGGCAGTGCTGGGTTAATGGTTGGACTCAGTGATCCTTGAGCTCTTTTCCAACCTTTATGATTCCATGATTCCATAATTTTTTGTAGAGGTTTATGTGTAGTTGTATTTCTATGGCCAAAACTGTGTTGACTAATGTTAGAGGCTAATACCATCCAATTCTATTGCTTAGTTCTGTGAGACTAGCTGAAATTCACAGATTTGATAAGCATAGTACAAACAGCCTTCATAGCATGGCAAAGCCCTTGGTGAGCTTAGCAAGTAAACTAAAAAACTTCATTAATTCCTGGTCTGATTGCTAAACTGATTGGTTAGACCTAAAACATGGCTTTATGCTTAAATATATAAGAGCATTAGGTTTCACCTTAAAACCAGCTAAATATGTAATAAGAACTGTATGTTAATCTGTAAACTGTCAAATACAAGTCAAGAAGGTGAGTTCTATCAGGAGAAGGGAATGGTGTCTGCTGGACTTTGGATAATTTAATAGTGATACATCTTTCGGAAATCATGGCATCAAGGATACCAGAAGTTAGAAAAATCTGTGTCTTTTTCTAAAGTACATGGCAAAAAATGGCGCAAAATCTGTTATGATATATCCATGGAAATTTGTGGACTTATGGGCTATGATCTTACAAACCCAGATCTGCTTGTTGCTAGTGTGTTTCAAAATATAACCCATTACTCTTCATAAATCACAAAGTAATAATAGATAATGACAGATATCCTCCTCACTAATGACTTGTGTCTTAAAATATTGGTTTATCAAATGTAGTGTTTAAAAATACTGAAAAATAGTTCTAACACAAAGTTATTGCTGAGTTCTTGCATACATTACTTTACAACTTCTTAATCTTGGGAAATCGTACAGTGACCTAAACAAGCAGCCATGTATAAAAGTCCTTGTAAAATATGCTATCCATCCATAAATGGATCTCTGTGAAATAATACACACTATAATCTTTTTATATTATTTTCCTTTAATCTTGAAGAGTGAGTGGAGTCATAGGTTGGGTTCATCTGCCTAACAGAACAAATGGGAAGTGGTCCTCATTTCATGTTCCTTTTGATACTGACTGCTGTTCTCACTGCTGAGAAAAGAAATCTTTGATATGCCATCCACACTTCAGAAACCTGCTGCCTGTTCATGCATCACTCCTAGGAACAATATCAAGCCCTCCAGGCAGGATTGTTCATTCTCCTTGCTGTTTTCACTCTCTAAATTATTCGCAATGTAAATAAGCCGCAACAGATTAATAGGTTTTGAGAGACAGAGAAGAGTAAGATGAAAAAAGAGAGATAGTCAGACTTAGTGATTTTGACTTTGCAGCAAAGATTTTTCAGTCTAGATTACAGAATAACTGGAAAGAAATCCAGAAAACAAAGAAAGGGCTCCCTACTTGTATAGACAAATTTGTGAAGCACTTCCTTCACAAATCAGAATTGTGCAGTGTATGATGATTTGCATTGGTTACTCCTTTCAGTCATCATTTAAATGCATAAGATATAATAAAGAGGTGTGAAATGGCCAAGAGAATCTATATTATAAGGGGTTGTTTTGTTCTTCTGGGCATTCTTCTGCTCTGTAGATAGCACCAAAATGGGCAATTGTCAAATTTTTGAGAAAATGTTATGAACATTTCATGTTCATGACAACACAAATAGAGTTACATCACATAAAATGAAATGGAAACACTCAAAAGTGTTTCAGAAATGATGATTTGGGGGTTCAATTCTATCTTTTCTTTGGCCAGGACAGTTTTGCCTCAACCATGAGGAAGCAGAGCCTATGGCTGTGCAGGTGTGTCTAGGTTGTTATTTTATACCACCTTATCTCTTGGTCGGGGGCAGAATTAAGGGATTCTCACTTCCGAGAAGGAGTGGAGGCATGGTTTATGGTCAGGAAGGTAAAGGTGGTGAAGGAGAGAGGCTCATGATTTTCATTTTAGTGGGAGCACTAAATTAGGGAATATCATTCTTAAACCACAACAAGTTCTTATTAAGCTCTTCTAAAACAAAACTCACGGTTGAGTAAGGTCTGATTCTAGAGGAATTTTCTACATAGGTGTTGCTCTCCTCAACTCCCCTAATTTCTCTTGAATTCCTGAACATATTAGGGTTTTTTCCTTGAGTTATCCTGTACTTCATTTGGAACAGATGAGGTATCTAGAGAGTATGAGATTATCAGAAAAAGCAAGGGAGCAAATATATGTTAAAACTGTTGAGTGATGATTTTTATGCTGCTACCAAAGAGAAACTTTAACATTTTTCCATGTGAATGGTGTAGGATCGCACTATTACTCTGATACTGAAGGCATCTTAGGAGGTCAGTAGTCAAATCCCCTGCTCAAAGAAGGATCATCTAGACTAAGATAGTCAAAGCTTTTTCTGATTGGGACTTGAAAATATCCAAGGGTGGACATCTCACGATTTCTCTAAGGAACTGTTCCAGTGATTAACTATCCACATAGTAAAAATTCTTTTCTTTATATCACTCTAGAACATCCCTGTTTTAATTTAGGACTATTTTTTCTCTTCTCCTGGAACTTAGTGCAGAGGCTGACCTTGCTTTTCAGTAACCTTCTCATTGGTACAGAAGGATTGGTGTTAGATTCCCTTTAATCCTGTCTTCTCCTATGATTCTGAAAAAGGTTTCCCTTTCCACTATGAATTCTGGATAGTTTCAGAAAATTTGTCATTTGAAGCTTTCCATCACTCAGAAGAAGCAGTAAGGAAGTAGTCATGATGAATATAGAAGTAAACAATTCAACACCCAGTCTGTATTTACCAATGGGTACTGATAGCCCCGGCCGGCCCTAATCAGATCCACTGCCGAATGGTCCCACAAGCCCCATAGAATTTCTGCCAGTACCTGCCAGAAATGTGTTGTAGGTATGACTGTGTCCAGATCCTCACAATTATGCCCATGCCTGTCCATGGACTCAGTTGATCAGGACTCCAACCTGTGGGTTGACATCATGGCCTGACTTTGGATCTGCCTCTTTAGCATGAATCTGCCTGGGTATTTGTTTGGGTCTGGTAGTATCTCATCTGCCCAGTCACTTGCTAGGGGATGGGATGAACCCTGGCTGGTGTGTTGACCCATGACCTGTTAGCCCTTGGTGCACCTTGACATGGACAAATGATCTTATCTCACATGACATTGTTCATCTAGATGGAAGTAAGATCTAGTGCAAAAGGAAGCACAAGTGAAAGCAGAATTGGAGAAATAACTACAGTTCAGTAAAGCTGAATCCCTTGTTTGATCCATTAGCAAAAATGGATTTCTCTTTTCTTAGAGGTCAGCAGAAATCTATGTGTTTTATCTGATCCAAGAATTTCTGGTAGAGGAGTCTGTGGCAGGACACATTCATACTTTAGGGTGTCCCATGGGACAGGTTTTACACTGACTCTGGTGTGTGGGAGTCAAACAGGTGACAACACAAAATTCATAATTGGTCTTCTGTGTAACAGTTAAAAGCTGCAATAATGAGATATTAGGCGTGTGACTCTTGGCAGGATATTGTCTAGAAACTGGCCTCACACTAACAGTGTGAGATTTATGGCCACTGAAATTTTGCAGACACTTGGTTTTAACCATGAAGCTTTAACAAAATTAATCAAAGCTGTTTGGGGGACTATCTCAACAGCACAAAGCATGAGGAAATTATGTATATCAGGGACACGGAAGAGACAGCAAACAGAATTCCTGTTTTCTTGATATTAATAAGCCACCACATTAATTATGTTACAGTTCTTATAAAGATTAGGAAACAGAACTAAATTGTGGAAAGACAGCCACAAGCAAGAGACTTGAGGGAGACACCTGAATAGAAAAAATATGGGGACTCCAGCACTTAAATTATGTGTTGTTTTGGTGTAAACACTTGTGGTTATTTTGAGGGAAAAGAATCCATGTGATATTTTTTCAAGGAGTTAAACTTTCTACTACTTCAGAAGCATTAAAAATATATTTTGAGAGTAGCAAAAAGCTCCAGGACTTTCTTTAAATTGGGTGCTATTATTTATGCATACAGCAAGCAAGCATAAGTGACTTTTGAGGCTTTGGTCTGGTAGAAACAGCAGCTATTATCCATTATTCTGATTGGAAACATGAACAGAAGTAGTTTCTAGAAAAGCTACCTTTTACTTTCAAATGCAACTGTAAGGAATAAAATCAAGTTGCTTTAAAGAACATGGAGACTGCTGATTTTAAGCACCAGAGGAAAATGTCAAAGCAGCTTAAGTCAAGAAAGCAGCCTTCTTTATTGCCAATGGTTTTTGTACCCTGAGAATAATGGGGGAGGACAGAAATTTTCAGAGAAAGCCACCTCCTTTAGTTTTGTTGATTAGGATAAAATTTTAACCTGTATCAAAGGAGAAATTTAGTAGCAAAGAATGAAAGTGGAAAACTCTCAACTTAATTTAACTAATTTATTTTCAAAATATATAATCGTCAGAGATCTTGTTTACGATTCTTTGCTCCACCAAGTTAGTCTAAAGCATTCAAGGACAAAACTGTCTGACTCAGGAAAATCTCTCCTTAAAGAGCTGGTTACCTGGTTAAAAATAATTTCAGTTTTCAAGCTAATTAAGATTTGTGGGTTTCAATTCTCAGAAGATCCATCCAGTGTTCAAACAACACATATTGTAACTTTAGTGTGGATAGTCTTTATATTGGTGTATATTGAAGGAAGTGAAGTTTTGTGTGAAGAAGCAAATTCATGTATGTTACCATGATCGCGGTCTAGACCATGCTCTGCCAGATCATCTACAGGAACACGTCCAATCCATTGTCCTTCTTATTAACTACTAATGGCCTTTTAAGTAGCCTTTTATCTCTTTTTATCTGTTTAATGCCATTGTGATCATTGTCATCATACAAAAGGATATGTTACTTAAATCCATCAGAGAAATCTAAATATATTATATTATTGAAAATTTCTTTTTCAGTCAATTTTGAAAAGCCCTGTGAAGTTTGCTTGATGACTTATTTCTAACATATTGTGCAGACTGACATTTCGTAGACAAGATTTCTGTTCCAGTGACTTTTTTTAGAAAACATTTTAGTCAGCCTTTAATGACTCTAATTATCCCACCTGATCTTTTAAAAGTATAGAGAAAGTGATTTTTCTTTCAATTCAACTCAATAAATCAACATTAGAGTTCCAAATTGTTTTTAAAAATTATCATGTTTTAGTTATCTGTAAAGCCAGTTTTACAGTATATAACATGAGTCTTTATCTTTTAGCATTTTCTTTAGCTAACACTGGAGGATTTTTAAATTATTTAACTTGCATGAAATCCTTATTCACCCTCCTGCCAAATGTGCTAAGTGTCAAATGCACAATGAGACAAATGTGTCTGCCTTCTCCTTGTCTTATCCTTCCCAGTAGCAACGAATGTAGGCCATTGCTAGAAAACATTTTGCTCCTGTTATGGTTAAAAGATGGACATTTTATTCTTAATCACAGGATTAAGTATAAAATCATCTTAATCCTCAAGGTCTTTTTCAGAGATATGATTTCTATTCTAGATAAGTCTTGAGCATCGCCTAAATTTTCCTCTATAATTAATTTTGATCAACTTTTACCTCTGGTTCAGTGTGATTTCAGTAATTCCCTCTGAAGGGTAGGTAATACTTCAAACAGCCTAATGTTTTCTGCAACTGTTTCATTAAAGCATTTACTAAAGAATTTTTAGTAGCTACATTGATATCAATCAGCCTATTAAAAGAGAGTAGGATCCTCTTAGAGTGGGACAGTCCCACATAAATATCTCTTTACTTCAATTCTGACCAAGAGATTGTGTAAAAAGGACATACTACATTTGTTTTAATATGCTTCTTGGATGCTGTTTGCATTTAGATCAAGCAGAAAAAAACCATTTCCATTTCCATTTACTTAAATTTGGAATTTTATAAATGGCATTCATTTTGCCAAACACAGGCACAAGCAGCAGCTCTAGAGATACCAGACAGCTGTTTCCACTAGGTCATGATTCATAGAATAAAATCAGAATTGTTTAAGTTGGAAAAGACCTTTGAGATCAAGAAGTCCAACTGCATCAGTTCTGATCTCATCCTGGTGTTTGCATCTAAATTAGGCCAGTCGTAATTTGTTTATTTATTCTGTATTTATTGTTAAGGAAGACAAAGGTGGGTGAAAACATGGTATTTCACATGAACTTCTCCTTTTGGTGTTTGCATGTAGTGCAAGCAAACAGAGGAAGAAAAATAGCCAATTTTAAAATCTAAATATTTAATGTAGATACTGTAATCTATAGGATGTTATGACTGATCATGGTAAGGTTCAATTTAAACATAAATAGAAAATAGAATGAGTATGCATATACATAATTACTTTCATTGTACTCTTCAAAATCATTATTTTGAAAAAACTATGGGTAAGTTGATTGTGCAAAGTTGATGATAAGAAAGAAAAATAATTACTTATTCATGCTGAGAAGAGTGAATTTACTACTGGTGCAAGCAGGCAGAGCTTTATTTGAATCAGTGAACAGGGTAGTTCTAAAAGAGAAAACCTCTTCAAAGCTCTAATAATTTTTGTCCTGTAGTTCTCAGGGATGGATTAAGCTATAAATTCAATTTAATTTTAATTGCTTTAGGTCTCTAAGGAACCAGTACATAAAAAATGGAGTCCCAGAGGTGAAAGTACTGGATTGGTCCTAGTATTATGTTTAAATGAAACACACAAAAAACTTGCTAATTAGCAGGGACAGAAACTGAAATTATTTAGGATTTTATTTAATCTGAGGCAAATAGCTTTAAATGTAACAATTATCTAATTATGCTGTTTTAATGCTGTTGAGATTTTTACACTTATATGTGAAGAGAAGCTGAATGCTGCAAATAAGAAGTAAATTCTTTATTTCCACTACAGCAAATGTGTTATCATCTGCTTGACCTATGGCACAACAATTAAGGATACAGCGCTCAATTGCCTAGAGAGATTATACAGAATTCATTCATTGAGCTGGAAATGTTTAATTAAGACATGAATCATAATAAGTACATACATTGTTATGGTTCTGTGGAGTCCTATAGAACCTTAGGAAAATATAACAATTCAAACCAACAAAATAACAACCCACACTTGGAGTGGTTGCCTTGGGAAATCCATCTGGGCAACCTACAAATCTCTCTTGTATATGGGATTGGGTGAAGTTTAACAGTGAGCAGAAAGTTAGGAATTTTCCATGGAGATCCAAGTTTTAATGGGAGTTAAATATCACCATCAGCATCTGACCCCACAATTAGTACCATGATAAAAGGGAGTGAGGATGTAGACTACTGAAGAATGTAGAAGGAAGTGGAATTGTATTTAGTCAATTAATGGAGCACTTTAAGTATTGCCTGCTAAGAAATGATTTGATGGCTAATTATCAATACTCATGCTGTATGGAGCTAGTTTTCCTTCCCATCATTTGGTTCTTCACACTGACTCCACATCTACAGGCAGAGGATTGTTACACATTTACAGTGCCCTTGACAAAAAATTACAAACCAGAGTATTTTAGTAGTAAACGTTGAAAGAGGACATGGCTAAAGATAAAGGAATTTTAGGCTGAAAGAAAGACATACTGAACTACATAAAGTTTTTGCCACAAATTTATAGGAACATGATGTCAAATCTCACACTTCTATCACAGATTTCAAGGCTGAAAATGCTTAAGAATTTACAGCTGGAATGTATGTATTTTGGAGGAGATATAATAGTGGAGGAGGGGGAGAGGAAAAAAAAAGGAAAGTAATGACAGCATCAGTAGGGAGGACAGATGTGTATTTCAAATGGCACCAGAAATGTATGCCTGTTAAAAGGCTGATGATGTTATAAAATCAGTTGAAATTGGGGAAAAAAAAAAAGGGAACTCAAGAAACTAATTTTGAAAGGCTGTCAAGAAAAGTAGAAGGAGAAGTGATTTAGCCAAAATACTACTTGAAACTGTGTTACCAGAAGTGAGTGATAGTACACTGGTAGAGTCTATTTCAGAAATCAAGGTCTTTAAATAAGAGATGAGTCCTGAGAACGAATGATAAAAATAGTGATATAGGCAGAAGGAAGGGTCAGTGAGCCTGGCATGCAAGTAAAGAAACAGTTTTGAGATAATCTGGCCTGTAGATGAGGAACACCTAAAATCACTGAATTGCTTTCCCTCAACTAGGATTATTTATGCTCCTAAGAAAGTACATAGACATGTAAAGTTATTTTCAGAGGGTGCTGGGTTTTGCTGAGGCAGAGTTAGTTTGCTTTATAGGAGCTGGTACTGGGCTGTTTTCTGAATTTGTGCTGGAAACACTGTTGATAACACAGGGCTGGTTCCACTGTTGCTGAGCAGTACTCACACCGAGCCATGGCCTTTTCTGCTCCTCACTGGGGGTGCACGACGAGTTGGGAGGGGACACAGTCAGAACAAATGACCCCAAGTGACCCAAGGGATACATCAGACCATATGGTGTCATGGCAGCATATGGAACTGGGGGAAGAAAAGTTTAGAGAAGGACATTTTTAGTGATGTATTTTTCTCAAATCACCTTTACATGTTTTCCTGGGGATGGCTGAACACCTGCCTGCCCATGGGAAGCGGTGAATTAATTGTTTATCTTTGCTGGCTTGCACAGCTTTTGCTTTCCCTATTAAACTTGTTACACAACTTCTTGGTCAGGATTGAAGTAAAGATATATTTATGTGGGACTGTCTCACTCTAAGAGGATCCTACTCTCTTTACCTCAACCCATGAATTTTCTCACTTTTACTATTCTGATTCTCTCTCCTACCCCACTGGGGTGGGGGGAGCAAGGGGCTGTGTGGGGAGGAGTTGCCAGCTGGGTGTTAAACCAAGACACAAAAGCTAGTAGACTATAATTTTTTTTTTGACTGACCATCTTATTTTGACAATCATAAACAATATAAAAATAACAGCAGAGTCACAAAGAAGTATGTTCTGCAAGGAGATCACCCACAGAAACCATAGGAGATCCCATCAGTTTAAATTAGAAGAAAATCTGATCCAGAATATTAAAGGCTTTAAAGCAAATGTGAGAAAAAGTCCAGTAGTTTTGATCCTGATGTTTGCAATGTAAGAGAACCACAGGTGTTAAAGGCCATCAATTTTTTGACCCATTTTTATTTTATTAGTCATTAGGCTTTGAACTATTGAAGAAAATACTATGAAATCTATTGTAATTAATGTGAATTTATTGCTCAAGTATCTCAAGGGGTTGAAAAACATAGAAATTTGGAGAGATTGCCGATAGAAGGCAGGAAGTTAGATAACAAGGACACAGTAGAAAGCAGACTCCAGAAAAAAGGGTCCACTTTCATTTAGAAGACAAAAATATTTTGGGAAAAGTTACCATGACTAAGCACTACTGCAGTCTGAGACAGGAGGTACAGGCTTGAGGCATTAAAAATTTACTGTTGGCTGCCCTCCAGAGGAGTTTCACGACTGTCACACTAAGGGTAGAATTGGCTTACTGTCTGCACAATGTGAACTTTTCCTAATTACACTACATATGCTATTTGCTGCTTTTTCTTTTATCTAGTCTGTGCTTCATAGTTAACTTGTCACTGTGTAAAGGACTTTTTTTCCCCCTTCCTGTTAAACAACAGAAGCAAAAAGGGCACGTCTGCTACACCTACTTAGTCTCACGAGTGACTGACTTGCTTCAGTAACACGAATTTGTTTTCATCTCTCTTAAGTAATTACTTGACAGTAAAGCTCTTCCTTCATTACTTTAGAAACCTTTCTGGTGTCTTCTGAGCATTGCCTGAATCTCAGGCATATGGACGTTTCCCTGTAAATGCCCCCAGCTTCATCCATTATTGTTACTTTAGGAGACATCCGTTCTTAATCAAGAGAATGCTGTGCAAGGCCATGTGGGTTTGTACTTTTTCAGTCAATCCCAACAGCTCCATGCACAAACATAAATTAAACTATTAAGAATCTAAGGAGATTATAATGACTGCAATTAGCTCCCATTTATTTAATAAAATGGATGTTTCCAAAGAAAGGTCATATAAAAGGAAGAGATTGCATGCAGTTAAACAACAAACACGTGAACAAATAATTTGAAAACCCCCCCACAAACTAAAAAACAAAAAACAAACACCAAAAACCCTTTGATGATCACATCCAAAGGGTGGCAAAAGAGAAGTTTGCTTTGATGTGATTGCAAGGAGATGTCCTGACAAAGAGAGAGCAATTTAGTTTCATCTTCTTCTGAATTTCCATTTTGTATGGAAGCTGTTAAATTATCTGGTGGAATTGATGCAAAAACACCCTTAGAGGTCTGTTTACTATATGGAAGCAACCTTAATCGGGTGATATTACTGACATATTCTAGGTTATTTTAAAGCTTTTTGAAAGTATAATCTCATCCCTTTTCTTTCTCTTTTTTTGTCACAAAGGTCTCCATTCTTAAACTTATGAAGAAAGAATTTTACATTTTTCTAATGTTTTCAATCATCTATTATGCATAGAGGTGATTCTGCGTTTATAGACCACCTTCCAGCATGGATGTAAATTCACACTTTTTTTGGGCAATTGGTTAGCAGAATCTGTTTAAACACTGAATTACCTGATATCCCACAACTGAGTTCATAACATTAGTAGATATGCTTAGCACAAAATACTCTACTTATCACAGTCCAGAAGTCAGACAATTAAAGCTTTGAGAAATCAGAAGTTTCAAGAGGGCAAGGTGCTTAACTGTGACAATGCCAAAACCCTACGTAGAATGGCCTGGAGTTAATGGAAGCAGACTGAGTAGCCAGATGAATGAAAGCTAAATGTATTCTCTGGTGGCAGAATTTGATGGGATTCCAATAAATTCAGTTAAAGTCATGTATAGGAGAAGCTACCTGACACAAACCAGCAAAGTTTGTAAAGAAAGGAAATTCAAGAGTGTTTTGTAAACGACATTGTAGCAGAAAAAGAAATAATGCCATTTATGGCTACAGATTCCTGTGATTAGTTAGAAGGATTACAGACATCATTAATACTTAACGCTAAAATGGTGCTTGGACAGTGTCAGTTCAGTACAGAGGTTCTTTAGCTACTGCAGATAGCATCAAACAGAGCAGTAAAGGTTATCCATAATGAAGATACTAGGATATAATTGTCCTCATCTTACTAGTGGGCTGGAAAATACAGACATATTAAAAAACCCCATAACCTTATAAAATAATTTGCAACATCCATTTTTAATGTTCAGCCAAGCTGTCGCATGAATGAAATCCCAGAGGAGCTGAATGTCAGAACTTCTGTGTGCTGCTTTTTGTGTTCAGCTTGAATTGCTCCATGTCTCTCTGCAGCCTTGGGGATAACCAGGGAAATCCCCACTGAGGATTAGTCTGCAAATGAATATAAGTTCTGCTCTAGTGTATTCCTCCTGCACTGGTATATTGTGGTGCTGGGATTAGTACTAGTAGTTGGGCTGCTTCTGCTTTAGGGTAGGAGGGAAATAAGATTCCTGAGGATTTTGCTGAAGGCTGTAAATCTCTGGTGGGAATGAACAGGCCACGAGGAAGTTGAAGCCAAGGATTTCGGTAGTATTCCCTAAACTTTGATGCCTGAGTTTTCTTAAGCTCAATATCTTGTAAATCAGTCGTCAGACTTAGATCCCAGCTCATCAGGAAATAATTAACTCCCAACAACAAGCATAAAATCCAAGACTTAGTTTGCCATATTTTGCTTCCTGGTAACTGAGACATTATTTAACTCTTTGTCAGCCTTTCCTTTGCTTCAGCCTTTTTTCGATTGGGTATATTATAGCAATTCTGGTGTTCTGCATCTTCCCCTTGGAAAAAAAAAGGGGTACACATCTTTCTGTGTCATGAGTCCCATTACTATCCATAAACACATTGTTTTTCAATGCAATAGCAACTCATATTTTTCCCCTGCATCATATATATCATATATTCCAGTTTTCTCATTTCATTTTTCCAATAACTGCCATTTCAACAGAATTCTCCAGGATAAATTCCTTCTCTCCACGGTCTTAGTGCAGCACTAAATCTTGCATGTTTTACTGAAAAATCCCTTGGTATTTAGCCAAGGGATGTTTCTCATAGAAAACAATGTGTGGAATAACTCTAAGTTTGATTATTCACTAGGTAGCTGTGCAAAAGCATATTTTGACTTCAGTGTGCAAGGAAAAATAAAAGGAATTATTTTATCATATTAGAGTATCTCTTGTGAAGAGCTTGGTCAGCAAAATTCTCTTGGAATTACTGATTCCTATAACAAAATATCTTTGCATCAAATCCTATCCATATTTCCAAGAAATGTATTAGCACCACTTGTTATGGCATTACAGAAGGAAATCATATTAGTTTCTTAGATACCTGCAAAATAAATCCACAGTCATTCACTTTCACAACACAAGTACTTCTTTTTTGCAAAGATAGCTTGTGTATGTTCCTTTCAGTGCCAGGACTTTCTTCAGTACAGACAGATAGATGAAAACAGTGGTATTTGATTTATCAAATCATCCCATTTCATCCACATAAGTGTCTTTATTTCTAGGCTTATTATTTGAAGATTCTAATTGAAATGATGTTTCTAATTATATTGCAGATCACTGCTAAAATTATTAATCATTACTCTGAACTTGCTGTCTTCTCTGTCCTTAAGCAAAAATAGACCTGTGTACATGAAATAATGTATCAGTGTTTAGATCTGCCCTGATCTTGTTTAATATACCAGTACAGGTACCCTGTGAGTGCCTCACCTGAAAGATTCCTCTTTAGCTATTCATGTTTTAAAATGTGGTTATCTCTGGTTCCTTGAGCTGCCTGTTCCCATTCTGATTTACGCATTCCCTAATCCCTGACACCACTTTACTATCTGCTGTAGGATCTCAGTCACAAATACTGTCTGCTACCATCTGAAAGACTGTCTTTTGCTTTAGACAACTTCTCTTGATCTTTGTATTCTCCCTTTTCTGCCCCAGTGGATTTCTTTGTATGAACACTCCTGCATTGCTTAAGACTACTCAAGCTATGGAAGAGGCAGTTTTCAGTTCTCTCCCTTGGAAGATAGAGTAATAGGTTTTGTTCTGATTCTACTCAATTTCCTCAAAACATTTTCTTCAGTCCCATTCTAATGACTGCAAGAAAGCTGTGAGTAGCTCCAGGCTGCCATTGAACTAACCCATCTGCACACTGTCCCACCTTTGATTTCCTTCCTCCTACCTCCTGCTGTGGTCAAACAGCAATGATGAAAAAGACTAAACCTGATGATGTTTGGTAAAAAGTTAATTTTTTTCCTCAGCTTAATTTATAATAATATCTCCAGGCTGCAATTGCAAAACACAAGCATCTTTGATGAAAAACTTGGGAGAGGTTCACAAAGCTAATTAACTGCTGTGATAGTTTTCTTCAATGATTTGTCTGAGTATGACAGTTATCAATCTGAACATTCTCTAAAGAACACATAATAACAATAGTTAACTGCTCCTTGAGGTTTTTGAGATTTTAAAGTGAAAATACAATAGAAATTTATGGGTTCTTTTTGGCTGCCATTTCAAATACCATACTGTCAGTAGTCTCACAGAAGTATAATCCAAACATGCACCTTGCAAAAGCTATAAAGGACTAGAAGATCTTTAGGGTCCCTTCCCACTCTTGACATTCTATGATTCTGTAACTACCTTCTGCTTAAAGGGATTTCTAGTGTAAATGGAATGTAAGGAAAAGTTCCGAGAATTGAGGTGTTGGATGGGGCTCTGAGCAACATGATCTAGTAAAATGTGATCCTGTCCATGGCAGGGGGGTTGAAACTATGTGATTCTAAAATTCCCTTTCAACCCTGAATTCTATGATTTGTTTCTCAAAAAAAAAAAAAAAAAAGGCTCCATTTTGGAGATCTGAGAATGGGAATGTCTTCCTCCACATGGGTCATACATAGCTCAGAAGGTCAGACAAAACAGTTGGATTTCTGGCCATAATCATCCTGGGGTCAGACTTCTCTCAGTGGTGACAGAATGATATCTGACTAAAGCTTTTCCTTCTCTGAGTTTTTATAAGGGAAAAGAGACAGAGCATGAAAGAGAAGCAGAGAATTCTTTAAATTGTATCATCAGCAATATTTATCCATCACATATTTCATTACACATGGTTTCCTAAAGAACTAGAAGTGCACACAACTGAATGACCCACATATTTATGTAAGTTGTTAATGTACTCCTGTAATCTATGTCTTTCTAAAGGTCAGCAGTGAAACCGAAAGCAAATATAGAAATGGAAAATCATCTGGAAAGGTGTAGGGAAGAGCCGTCATGTCATGGAAAAACTTGACAAATTATTAAATATTAAAAGTCAGTAAAAATAGAACTATTTAGAACCCTGAACCTGTTCAATCACACTTACAATGCTCTTAAAAACCCTTATTTTACTTAATGGCCTGGAAAATAGGCAAGAGAACTACATCTTTTTCAGCTTCCTGCTCTTCCCTGCAACAGAAGCACTGATAAGAATTTTGAGATTTTTTTTTTCTAATTAGTGTTTACACCTCTGTCTTTTTCTGGTAAATGTATAACTTGTGTAGAATCCTACATTCTATAATCTCTATGTTGCACCAGCACAACACAGCCTTTTTCTGATCAACGGATTCTGATAGAAACTCTTGTCCCCAAGTGCTTCCCCCAGCAGAACAGACAGCATAATGAAACAAAACAATGTGTAAACACAATGTACCCAGAATTAATGAAGTCTTTAGTCACAAGGTAAATAATAGAGAAAAAGCAAGAGGGATAAGCAAGGGAAGAAGAGCATATGGGTTTGAATGATATTTTAATAGAGATGAGGAAAAGTGACATAAGAAACCGGTCTATTCTTATTCTGGCATTTGTCTTAGAACAAGGCCTAGGGACCTAACCATGCCTGAAGCTGAACCCTGTTAATGCTACAGGAAGAAAAACAAAGAAATATCCCAAGATATTCAACACCTTGAAAGGGAATCTGACTACAGAAGAGAGTTTTGATCTGGGGGAATGCACAAAACTTACTTACCACCAAAACATTTTCCTGTAAAAGCAAAAGAGAGTAAATAAACATAGGAGCCTTGCTGAAGCAAATTAAATAAATAGTAATTTATTGTTCCACAATATATATTGTTCCAAATTATGTATCGTTCCACAAGGCATGGACAGATTAGGGATACTGAAGCTATTTATGGTGGTGTTATTTTTCCAAAATTCAGAGGAACAGAGACCATATGTTGAACAAAAATGGTGCTACAAATTACAGGGGGAATACAGGGGTAAAGAAACTTGTTAAGGTCAAAACTTAGAAAATATAATAGGTTTGGGATTTATACTACAAAGCTGTGTCTATGTCTGAGCTAGTCTCTGCTGTCTGTTCTTTTAGACATCACAGTCAGTGAGAGCATTTTCAAATATCTGTTTTAGCAAGATAAGGTTAATTTTATCATGGACTAGCCAAGTTTTCTCTCTGGGGACTCTAAAGAGGTGATAACTCAGATGTATAAATCTGTACCTGATTAGCTAAATCCCACTAGATATTTTCTGAATCTTTGGTTGACATCATGCCAGATGGAAGAAAACCAGAACTTTTAAAAGTGTCTGAAGCCAAATCAAAACCATTCTCACAACAGAATCTTTCTGCAAGCCCACAGAGAAGAGTCTTGAACTTAAATTCTTTGCAGCCAGCTTGATGAATGTCTATGTATTTTTATTTTTTGGTGAGATAAATGTGGAGGATGTTGGATAAGAGGATCCTTGACTTCTAGATGTAAGAGCAATAACTTGGATCATTTGGACAGAGAGAAGACATTCCACTAAGCAGGGATATGTGAAACAAATGAAGAGAATAAAGAAATTATCCATAATTCTTTAAGCTGCGATTTCCTCTGGGGAAAGCTACTAAGTAATATTAGAGGCAAGTAGTGGACAGATCACTACTGCTTCTAGAACTGCAGAAGTTAGCTGTGATGCTTCAGCAATATCAAGAGTTTTGGTTAGACGTTACATGGTTTTAGGGAAGATGTTCTGTTTTCCTGTACCTGTTTTCTTGGCTAAGTGCAAAAGAAATAAAGTACTCAGAAGAACTATGCTCATAAACAGAACATGGGTATACTGTTGAATGGACAGCTGCCTTTCAGACCATCATTGGTTCTTACTGCACAGCAAAAGTATTTCTTGCTCAGCAGGTCCTAAGTATTAGGAAAAAACTAATAGCATGCTGTAAGATGACCTTAGCGCAACACAGATCTTCAAACTCTTAAAATCACTTTTAGATGTGTCTGTTTGTAGAGATGATTTAAGTTAGGCAACAGATTTGTAGAACAGTGAAATAGCTGAGAGGGAACAGTACATTAAACTTTTGATTGATGTGTGGTAGGATGCCTATTAATTTGGTATGTGTGCACATGTTGGCCGAACGCAGTATGATTGCTTAGAGATAAATGAACAAATCCTGCCAATGTGTATCAGTATGTATTTGCAATACTTACATCCTTCGCAGAGCGCTCTGCAAGGCTGACAGGCTGAAATTCATTCATAAGTGTATATATTGACAGGAACAGAATAAGAACACAATACAGACAAAAAATAATACCATCTGTTATATCCATCTTGGGAGCTAACAAACTGAAGAAAATCTGTGTGCCTCATGATTCAGTGACAACACAGGTAATAAACATAGAAACTATGGTTGCAGACATCTCCACTTGAGCTAGAGCCCTAGGTACCTTTCTTTCTCAGTGGAAAAATATAATTTACTCATACTCACTGTGCCTAAGATGTCCTCATTATATAACTGAAGAAAAATAGCAGGAAAGAACCCTTAGTTAATGAGATGGGTGTCATCCCAGTATTCATATTCTGTTAGGAGCAAGAACAAGGTTGCTTTCAAAACTCCTGAGTGGACAAGGACAGAGCAACCAACCAATTTTAGTAGTTGCTAATGTTATTTTCAAAGAACAAAAAATGCCCTTCCTCTTAAGAAGAAACTTCTCCTAAGCTGACAAATTGTGACTGTAAGCCTAATTATTCCAGTTACACAGAAGTGCACTGATGCTGTTCCATTTCCTTTACCACAACTAATGAAGGGTGCAGATGCACAACTTACAGCACTGCTACTGCTACAGAGCACAACATGCAGCAAGCTGCCAGACTTAGCAAGTTTGAAAATATGGCCCATTTTAGAAACAAAAAATATCATCTCAGAAGCGTGTGAGCACAACCCTGCACCGAATGTTCAGCGCACAGCATTTAGTAATTACTCTTCTCAGCATGACTTCTGCGATTTTTGGGAGTGTAGAGCAGCCATCAGGTTAGGTCTGTGGAGTTGTGGGTTCGTGATCTGAGCAGCCAAATTGTGTTAACCACTGCACCTGTCAAAGCAGCCTGGTACGCTCCTAATCGATGGAGTCGGTAGCACTCCCAGACAGTAACACCCAGCATGTTCTGCTGTCATTGTTATTTGAGGGAAAATGGCAAGAGACAGAGAAAATAAAAATAGACTTGCAATTCAGTAAGTGTTTTGAATCCATGGTTTAAGTGGGAGTTCTCAAATGAAAAGAAACCAAACCACACATGGTAAGTTCAACAATGTAGCAACTGTGGTAACAACTATAATTTGAAACGTTTGAAATAACAATTTCTCCTGTTGCATCATTTAAAAAAAAAAGGCCCTTGAAAGCTTTGAAATTGCACCTCCCCAAGTACTCTTGAGTATTCCAGAAACGGATTTATGTAGATATATCTCTTGCTGGTTTTAATCAGACCCTTACCAGCACTATATATATGTATTACTTTCTCCATAAAATAATTTTACTTGAGACTTTCAGAAGGAAGTTGTCATTATTAGTAGCCTAGAAAAAAAAAAAACAACTTTAATCAGAAATCACAAATCTCAAAGCCAAGACACGCTTGTAAAGGTGTCAGTCTTTGTAGTATTGGATTTTTAACACCAGATGGTACTCTCTGAAGGTATACATTGCAGTACCTACACGACTCAGGTTGTTCCAAAGTAATCAAGATGTATTTGTTTTTTATAAAACCCATAAGGAAATGATTCTCTAAGGCTCAGTTTCTTTTCTTAGAATAAGAGAGCATTTGGAGGAAGGAAGGCAGACCTAATTTTTTTAATGTTTTGACAGTTTAAGACTTATTAATGTCTTCTTTAAGAAAAACACTTGACTAATGGTTTTCAGCATTTGAGCACTCAGAGATCATAAAGGCAATTTAGTGTGTGTCTTTTTTAACCTCTGTGTTTAGTCACCTATGCATGACTCTGAACTGTTGGATGTTAGCTGCTGGGTCTGCAGCATTAGTGTGCTTCATCAGAATTTCCAGTGAAGCCAATGGGAATTTAATTCTGAAGGTGTAAGGCCAAAATAACGCTCAAACTGCCATTGTATTTCTGTTGTAGTTACTTTACCAAATATGGCTTTGCTGAGTTTATATAATTTAAGATTCAGCACTAAACACCGTGCTTAAATTTTAAAATCCTTCAAACACAAAAGGAAAGCTTGAGTTTCCAAATAATGACAGTATAATTACAAAAGAAAATGTTTACAAGTAGTAACATTCACAGTTCTATGGGATTGCTACCCCAATTGCAATTAGGGACTGCTCATGAGTAAATGACTGAAAATTATTAGATGAAATCAGCTAAATTACTCTTTGTGTTGTGCTAGGAACAGAAAGTGGATGAAAGTTAAAGTAGGTAAAATTGAAAGCATCTGAGAGAATTTATTAAACAAGGAGATCACTAACAGAATATTAAGTACTCAATTGAAACTTTGATGAATTGCACATGCAGTTTGCATTTTCTGAATTGAAAAGAAAATATGACAGTCATTATGACAAAATAAAACAATAAACAAAGAGTAGAATGGAATTAAGCAAATTCACTGCAAGGTACTTTACAAACTTTTTTTCCTTCTATTCAACTAATTTGCTGGTCATGTGGAATAAAGATTGAACAATTCACCTTTGAAACCAAAGCATAAGTAAAAAATTTTTATCCCAAATCCGCAGCATCAGGCATTCCACAAAACTCTTTTCAGTGTCTTAACTGTTTTGTTCCATACTTTGAATCACACTATGTTGCTGAAGAAAATGCAGCATTTGTCAGCTTTGTTGTTGACAGTTACAGAGCATAAGGAGTTTGCTCATTTAATACACCTTCACTCCAGGTCTTCCTTTACATCATATGATTAAGTTCTACTCTTTTTTCCACCCCCGAAAGTTCATGTTTTTCCATCTATTCACATATAGCTGTCTGTGTATTTTCAGCCTGAAATCTATAAATCTACTTGGAGAATATTTCTGAGATATAAGGATATTAGAAATGCATCAGGGTCAAGGTACAGGCCAGTGTACCCACCGTCTTTCAAAAAATCCATCACTCTGAACCTCCCAGTAGTACAATAATTGCATGATGCTGCTAGGAGAAAAGTGAGCTTTGTAGAACAGTAAGCATTTTTCATGTCTTTCGTTGATTAAAGTTGAACCCCTCGGCATGTGTGAAAACTCTGTCATTACCTATAAGGGGCTCTTTGCTTTGTTTTTAATTAGTAGTGATAATATTATGAGCAACAGGTAACATCTGTCTCTCCTATCTGCATCTGTGAGTTGCCATATCTAGCACTAAAATGTGGAAATGCAGGAGAAGGAAGGGGACTTGTAGAAGCAATTCCTAAATGAAACACTGATTTATCCTGGAAAAAAAGTCTCATCTGGTCCACAACTGGAGTTCACAGTGTAAAATATCACCCCATCCAAATGTTAGAAAGTGACTGAAAGGAAAGCTTCAAATTTCCTCCTCCTTTTCTCTTGGTAGTACATATTAAGCATTTGGTTTATGTTGCTATCAGTTACCTAAAGGAAGCACCGCAGAGCTGTAAGCTCCTATGATCGTGTACATTTTAGTAGTTTAGTAATTAAGCTGGCATTATAATGCATGTCAACAATCACAGCAGGCTTCAGTGAAGAGCCGTATTAGAACAGATATTGAAAGAACACCAGGGTGGTCGTCACAGATTAGCAGTACTGGCATTAGCAAATGGACATTGTGAACTCAGGTAAGAAAACGTAATTTATTAGTTAGAGTAATGATTATGCTGCTAGCTCCCCGTGGTAGCTAATTAGAGGTGCCAGATAATGTTGATTCATTTAAGGATCTGTTGCTGTTTTCTATTACAGTTCTAGAAAATACATCTATACTGTACAAAAATGATTAAATGAGGAAGCAGGTCTTTAAAACAGATCTGTATAACTCTGAAGCAGAATTTAACAAAAATAGTTTAAACAACAGTAAAATATATTAATAAATTAGCATAACTGTTCCCAAGAGAGCTGTGAATCTCTAAAATTCACTCTAACTGGAACAAAAAGTAGCTGCATATCTTTGACGCAGAAAAAATAGGCCTGTGCACAAATGATGAAAAGTGGGCTCTTCCCTTTAGTCTTGTTCTCAAACAAATGGCTTTAAGTGACTCAAACCCTTTCAGTCATAGAATGACAGAATAGATTTGTTTGGAAGGGACTACTGGAGGCCATCTTGTCCAGCCCAAGCAGGCGCCCCAAAAGCACCTTCCTCAGGATTGTGCCCACACAATTTTTGAGTATCTCCAGAAGAGGAGACTCCACAGCCTCTCTAGGTGACCTATTCAATGAAGTATTAATAATTCCCTCTTCAACCTCAGGTAGAAGATTTTACTTTTTAGCCCATCTGAAGCTTAGTTCTGTCAGGACCTCCTGATATCTCTTCATATTAGCAACTTATGCTCTATTGTATTTATCAAAACTTTACCTCCCAGAGAGCCTCCCCCATCCAGGCAACTTCTGTAACCTTTGTGAGGAGAAAGGTCCCTCTCTTTCATCTTTCCATCTGGGCCTGAGTGCAGCGGCTGAGAGAGCAGACCTCTCTTTGCTGTGCAGTCACACTCTAATGGTAAAACCCTACTCTTAACCCTACTTTTTACACTGTTTGCAGCAAGGAGCAAAGGAACATAAACATTTTAAGATGCCATATGAAAGAAAAAGCAGTAATTCCACTGACACTTCTGACTTAGCATGCTGAATACTTTGACTGTGTACTTGATAATTTGTGATGTTAAACTATACATCATCTCATAATCTTTGGGCCTCTTGGAGTACATACTTTAAAAGGTCTTGATTTTGGTGTCAAAAAAAGAGTTTTCAGTGTTTCTGAGAGTTTTTGTTTAAATGAAGTTGCATCAAGCCATTTTTCTGTTGATAGTTTACAAGAAACAGATGAAAGTGGATTGAGTTATCAGGCTATGGAAAATCGCAACAAATTTCTAAGAAGAGATAACATGAATTTATGAGCAAATGAAATAGATACTCTGCATATGTATGAGCACCAAGATCCCTTGGCACAGGGGAGCACTATTGTAGCCCAAAGAAGATCTTACTGTCTGCTTGGACAATCACATGCATGTTGAAGTGTTCCTAAGTACTCATCAACTTGATAGCAGCTTCAGAAAAGTCTATTTGGTCAACAATTCGTGTTCCTGTAGATTTGCATAATAAACCAGAAAAGCTTCCCAGAAAACACTAGAATCTCTTAGGTCAACCACCATATAATTATGCCACAAAGGTTTTATTTCATTTTAATCTTTCCTGAATTCCTTTCTGAAAGTGAGTGGATGGGTTTATTCAGTAATTTATTCTGATTTTTCCTAAGCCACTTTAAGAAAGAAGATAAGATGTTAAAGCACCACAAAACATTAAATTCCTTGCCTTTTCCATTATAAGTGAAACTGTACCTTTGTCAGGATATGTGCTGAGTTGAGGACACAGCTTCAAACACAAGCCCTGGTTGCATCCCAATACCAGTGACATCTCTCTGTGAAGAAGACTCAGCCTCAAGTAATCTTGAGTCCACACTCTATTGTTAAAATAATAGAGCTGAAAGTTAGCCATTAGTCATGTATAAAGATAGTTTCATTAAATAAGCTGAGAAAGGGAAAATTAGAAATTTGTGAGGCTTGACCAAATACCTAACTCCTGAAAAAATGTATTGGATTTCTATTTGAACAAGAATTAAAATGCTATTCAAGTTCTCCAGAGGCCACTAAATCTCTCCTACTGTATCCTGCATTTTTTTTAACTCTGAAATTCTTAAATAGAGAAGACTCACCTGGAGCATCTCCCACATATGATATGCCTGAGTGAGCTGTATTTCTGAAGTGCACAGGAGAATTGGGTAGGAAACAACTGGGGCTTGGAAGTGCTCCTTGCCAGAAAAACGTAAGTTCTCTACATGCTGGAAGGATCTAGCAAAAATTATTAAGAAACACAGAAATATAACTTATAAAAGTGAAAGTCTTACTCAAGTAATGAAATGAGAAATTAGACCAGTTGTCCTTCAAAAATTGTCAGTCAGCTGTAGCACCTTAAAAATTTGGATGGGCCTATTTCTAAACCTAGGGAGAAAGGCTTTGTTGTAACAGTCACTCAGTTTCTCTTTATTCAGTCATGTGATTAGCAAGATGTTATTAACATTTGTGATTAACAAAATATGTTTAAATATCTGCTTTATATGCTTTCTGGTG
This sequence comes from Machaerirhynchus nigripectus, assembly GCA_013397975.1. Lineage (NCBI taxonomy): Eukaryota > Metazoa > Chordata > Aves > Passeriformes > Dicruridae > Machaerirhynchus > Machaerirhynchus nigripectus. Next base: position 105,671 of record VZRQ01003128.1, on the reverse strand, counting down.
ACATATCTAGGGTTAGATGTCTATTTGAGCGTATGTTGTTAATGGAGTCGAGCTCAACGAACTCTTCTCACAGAAAGCAGTGGTTATGGAATCAGCTGTGATTATCTCTAGGGATTAAACAAAAGGTGTTTCAAACCAAGAAAAGATGTGGTGGGATACCTGGCATGTCTTACAGGACATCTAGGGGTTAAGAATGTTAAAGTGAGAAAGAGTTTTAATAAAGGCTAAGTGATGGAGAAAAGAGGAAACACTTGTGGCAGAGAGAATGGAAGAAAAAATTCATTTTTCATTGATGAAGTGTTATAAGGTGCAGGACAACCTGACTGAGTTAACTAGTTCACACTAGAAAAAGAAAGCCTTGAGATCATAGACTGGAGAGAACAATTCACTGTTGTCGGGGGACTACGGTACATGTCCTTTTTTTTTTAATCTTTTATTTTATCCCTGTGATCCTAGATCATTCAGAGCTTTGTAAGTTGAGCTTTTTTACAAACTGTTGACTCTACTGGAAATCCAAGGATCATCCCAAATTGCTTTAGGCAATTTCAACCTTTGGTTAAAACAGCCAGTTCTGAGACAGTCAGGTGTGGAAGAAACAAAACCTCTGTACAGTAAAGGCATTACCCCAAAGACCCAGCCTCAGTGCTTCTTGGAATTCTGCTTTTCTGAATGTGTGCAGTGGGTTTGGGAATGAGTACTAGATTTACATGCTAAAAAGGCTCCAAATTCACTTCTTAAAAAAAAGATGCAAAATACCCAAACTGGGTTGCAAAATGAATGAGGCAGCAATTCTTGGTATTGCTGAGAGAAAAATACAACCCTGGTCAAGTCCAGAAGATAGCAAAGATATCTTGAATTTTATCAAATCATCTAAAGACTGATACTCAGTTATTAAGGTAAATGAAACACTCTTGCATTTTCCCAGTTAGGAGAATGAGGAAGAGAAGAGAGATTATGAAAGAGGAGAGTTACACAGATGGTGAAGGGTCTAGAGAGAAAGCCTTGTGAGGAGTGGCTCAGGTCACTTGATTTTTTTGGCTTGGAGGAGAGACCTCATTGCTGTGTACAGCTTCCTCGCAAGGGTAGGCAAAGGATCAGGCACTGATCCCTCCTCTGTGGTGACCAGTGACAGGACCCAAGGGAATGGCCTGATGTTGTGTCAGGGGAGGTTGAGGTTGGGTATCACCTAAAGGTTCTTCACCCAGAGGGTGGTTTGGCACTGGAACAGGCTCCCCAGGGACATGGTCACAGCACCGAGCCTGACAGAGTTCAAGAAGCATTTGGACAATGCTCTCGGGCACATGGTGTGACTCCTGGGGTGTCGTGTGCAGGGCCAGGAGTTGGACACTGATGATCCCTGTGGGTGCCTTCCAACTCAGGATATTCTGTTATTCTGTGATTCCATGTTTGTTGCACTTTGACATCTCTAGTTTTGCTCCTCTGTAAGGCTAACAATAGGAAGGTGGCAGGGAAGACAAATACACAGGAGACATGAGATTTGAATGGAAAATACTGCCATGGAAGGAAAGCAGAGCTGACTTCTATTTGATGCAGCTGCTGAGTTATTCAAGGACATGGCCCTCTGGCTGCCCTGTCATCAGATACCTTTGAAAGATCCCCAGTGTGAATGACAGAGTGGGTCAAGAATGACCCAGCTCAATTCCCATTTTATTGTTTTTCATTGTAATCTGATTATCTGGTGCTACCATGTGTCAAAGTGACATTGTTTGACAACTGCATCAAATTCACAGGAGCACAGGAGTGTGCTAGGAAAAATATGTGCTTCATTCAACCCTTTCAACCTGCCTTGGGGACTGCATGCATTTTTTTTTTTTCCTAATCTTTTTCCCTTACAGTGCAAATAGCTAATAGCTTGAATAACTCTAATTAAACATCACACTATGGAAGGTATGACTCGTCAAGTAACAGGGTGACTGGTACAGCCATGGCCTGGAATCAGGAATAAAAGGGGCTATGATGACTGAAAAAAATCTAGCCCTAATTTTTATGTTTAACAGAGTGGGAATATGGATTGCTTATTGATTAACGNAGCCCTAATTTTTATGTTTAACAGTGCCAACAAATGTAGAATCTATGAAAAGAGTGGGAGTATGGATTGCTTATTGATTAACAGCAGCTTAGAATCAAGTGATTATGTCCTGGCAAGACCATTCAGTTCTGGCCATATTTTTATGACTGCACCATAGTTTATAAAATATCATAACACATCAGGACTTAATTTAAGGTTCTTCGTAATTATCAGGTCCCTATTTTCCTTCAGTGCAGTGCAGAGAACTCACAGAACAGAGAGTTTAAGTTAGAGGTGCTATTTTAATAGAACAGTCAGAAGATGCTGCAGGCACAGTCTCAGAAATGCAATACAGAACATAAATTATTTACCTACAACTGCATAATCAGGGTCATGCTGGAAGAGGCACCCAACAAACAGCAAGGTGCTGTGAGAAGTACTGTCAACATTGCTGTTAATAGACTGGCTCTCAATTTTTGTCCCAGCATGTGTGTTGGCTATTATGCTGCTGGAGATGATGTCTTTCAGATGAGACGGAAAATTAACTTCTGACTACATGCGGTCACTAATGATCCCATGCCAGCCTCTGTAAGAGCAGGAGATAACCCAGGTGTCCTTTGGTTCAGATAATTGCCTTTTGCTGATCTAAATTTCACCTGTGCTTTTAATTAGATATGATATTCTTAACTTGCTGCTCTTACCTGTTATGTAGGCTCACTGTTTATGGATAAGGTCTCATTAATGTCTCCATCTCAGGGAGACGTGAGTCTTCATGTTTGGGATAAAAGTTCTTAACAGGAGAACTGTCCCACTGTTATTGTTATAAGGACACATTCATTGACATTTTTAAGAACGACATGGAAAGACGATTGTGCAAAATGAAGAGGGGAAAATTCCAGTAAATTATAATTTACTTCTTTTCTAACATGCTAATAAAATAAATATATCATGAATTAAAAACATTTGTAAAGAGACAGTGTGCCAGTGAGGAGAAAAGAGCTTAACCAGGCTCCTAAGCCTCCGGATTTAATTCTAATTTATATTTCTGACTTAAATCCTATGAACCCCGGCAGACAAGATGGTAATGCCATGGAAAAAAAAAAGGTGCATAAAATAATAAATCAGATATTTGTCTACATTGCAATCACATGATAGAATCCTAAATCCTTCTTAGTCCAGCCCTAAAAGTGGCCAGAAAGGTTGAATCATGAAAATTTATGAAACTTTTATAAGGATATGGGATTGGTGTAGTGGCATTTGCTTGAAATTCATGTTTGAGAGATGAGTTCTCTCTCCCCCATCCCTGGAAATGTTCCAGGTCAGCTTGGATGCGGCTTGGTCAAGTGGAAGGTGTCCCAGCCCACGGCGAGGGGGTTGGAACTGAATGATCTTTAAGATACCCTCAAACCCAAAACAATCTGTGGTTCTATGATTCTACGATGTGCGCTCATGTGTGCAGCTCCTTAACTCTGTCTTAAATTGGTGTTTTAATTTTGAAAACCAGGTAATTATAAGTCTTCCAAAAAAATTCCACAAAACCTGTAAACTACGTGAGATGCACAAAGAAATCTAGATGCCAAAGTACTGCCAAGGGAGAGCAAAAGACTTCAGCAGTAAATTAGACTGAACAATAGTATGTAATGCGAGAGTTCAGAAAACATGACTGAAAGCTGTGTGTACAGAGGTGTCATGTCCTTGATCGGGTTTCTCTGGGTAGTACCTTGCATCTGAAATACTGTGTATAGACTGTTCCTCTCAATAACCAGTGAGGGAATCAACAACAAAAAACCTCAGTCAAGCTGGCAGCTGTTCATGGAAGAGGCTGGAAAGGATTCATGATTAAGGGGCTGAAATGACTAAATAATGAGGAGTAATTAGAAGGCTAATTTATGACTAAACATTTAAATTTGATGATGGAGGTCAATGGGAGTTTAATCACTAACTGTGAAGGAAGATTTATCAGTCCTCAGGAGAAAGTTATTTACCATTATTTTTGCCATCATCTTACCAGAAATTATTTTGACATTTATGAATTATACGCAAAAAACCCCCTCTTTCATATGAGGGCTATAGCTGAAAGAAAAAAGACAGGAATTTTTTTCAAAAGCAAATTTTCCCAATAATATTTCCTAGAAAAAAAGTGATGCAAATCCAGGTGGTCAACATATGGGTAAATTGTAGCAGTCAGGTCTTGTAGAAAGAGGTAACTAAGGTGAAACCTCCACTGACTAGATGATCAAACATGATTGAACCTCCTCTATGATTATTTTATATGACTTTATGTGATCAATATCAAAGTGGATTGTTCCAGGAAGACAACACAATATTATTGTCAGCTCTATGTTCTTTAAGGCAGCTGGAGAAATTTGAGAATAGCCATGACTCTCTTTTATTAGTGCGAAAATATCTCTTTCAGATTTTATAATTGATGGTAATTTCAGCAAGGTGATTTTTCTTAAAAAAATACTTTTGCATTCCTATAAAAAAAACAAACCAACAAAACAAAACAAAACAAAACAAAACAAAAAAATATATATTTGCTCACTTCTATTAGCATAAGGCACATCCTACCTGACTTTAGATTTTTATGATACAACCACTACATTTGAATCAGCAACTTTGGGTGTCTTTTTGAATCAGTAACTTTGGGTGTCTTTATGATCAGTGAAGAATGGGAAAATACAGAGCGTGATTCATATGATGAACTGCAGTGTGTTTTTTTCATGAAATGAGAAAAATAACATGGAGTTTTTAGTCTTCTATACTGATTATGGATTCCAAAAAACCACATCATATATATATACNTTGAATCAGTAACTTTGGGTGTCTTTATGATCAGTGAAGAATGGGAAAATACAGAGCGTGATTCATATGATGAACTGCAGTGTGTTTTTTTCATGAAATGAGAAAAATAAAATGGTGGAGTTTTTAGTCTTCTATATTGATTATGGATTCCAAAAAAACACATCATATATATATATATATGAGATGAAGTGAATCCCACCTTTATTCAAACCCCAAAATATTAGCTGATATGACCAAGGCCATGGCCTATTCTTCCTTGAAGAAAAGAAAGAAGACTCTAAAGGAATTAGAGTGGAAAAGTTCCTGAGCAACCTTAAATGGACTTGCTTTGGGCATGAATTTGAAGAGGATGAGCACTAGGAATTAGGCTGCCTCACGTGGTTCTGTGAAATAAATCACACTTACTGTAAGCAAAAGTCATGAGAACAGACTTAGCATGTTGATATATCAGCACTTTCATAATTCATCAAAAACAATGCAAAGGACATATTTGAATGTTTCTCTTGTCATTACTCCCTCTAGTTTCATGAAAATAAAACATGAGATGGACCTTGTTCATCTGTTTTAGGCACATGCTGTCTATTTCCCCTGAGAGATAAAATTCAGCCTTCTTTGTTTTCTTGCAAAATTCCATGCTCTCTTTATTACCTACTAATTTATTTTCTCTTAACAAATGCTTAAGATCCTTACTATTCACATGTACCAAGCTGAGAACCATTTAGGAGACCTTTTTAAACCACATCCTTGGTTTGGTGAACAGATAAGTCTATTATTAAGTTGGTTTGTTGACAAAATTAAAAAAAGATAGTTAGTCAGGAGAAGAAAAATAGGCTTCAAATTTCACCAAGAGCAAAAGGTTTATTTCAAAGAAATAAATCCAAGTTCCTATTTGAAACATTGTTTAACAACTATGCCATAACAGACCCTTGAACTGTCTCTAGTGGTTCATAGAGTTTGTCTATTTAAATGTGCAATAAATCATACATTAAGGAAAAACAAGCATTTCATTATGGGAAAGAAAACAAACAAATTAGATGAATGATTTTCTGTTTTATAAAGAAGGGAAATCATCTGGATGACATTTTGATGCTATTAATTTTATCTCCACAATCACTTATTTCATTTCTTTCTAGCACATATTTTAGCATTTAAATTTGTTTTTACACAAAAGAAACTATCTTTAGCCTCTATCAAAGTAGTACATACAGCTTTCAGAGATCAGTGCCCCATTACACTAAGTACTGTCCACAACAAAAAGACCATCATAGTTTCCAAGAATAAAAGCTAGAAAATTTCACTTCTGATATCCATAAGGATTTTCTGAGCAAAATTATTGCATTACAAAAGACTACAAGACTATTGCAGACAAAGTAGCTACAGTCTTGTGAGTTTTATAACCTATACATTTAGCAAATAAACCTCACTTCTGCAGCTGATGATTAATACTTCCATTATTATGGAGAAAAGTAGTCTTTTATTTTGGCCAATCACTTATGCTTATTTTATTTTTCAATATGTGTGTAAGCTAATGGTATGATAATCAGGGTAATGATTTCAAAAAGAGACTTTAGTAACCATTTTAATTAAAAAAAATAAGCTCATATTAATTGAGATAAAAGGAAGCACATTATTACTTATCATTAGAGTTAGAAGGCACACTTACTGCAGTCTCTCCTCTAATTCAAATTACTAAGAAATCTGTGATATAGGTCCAGCATTAAAGTTGTGATGATGAATCCTAGTATTTTTTTAGGTAAACCAAATATTTTACCTTTTCAAATGAATTGAATATATCAGTCATAAAGAAATGTAAATGTGTCTTGCAGTCTGATTCAAATCAATGATAATATCCAAAAGATAATACAGCTCCAAGAACACTTATCTTGTAGTTCACCAGGGCTTCTGTTTTTTGCTTGAGAAAAAAAGATGATCATTATTAAGTCTCTTTTGAAGTCACTCTTTTGAATATATCAGAGACATAACTGCTCAAAGAACCTTGAAGTCACAAGTGAATTGATGAAATCAGTAGGAATCTTCCCATTAAATTTGATAGCAGTGATCTACATTTCAAGATGAACAGCTGTTTACTTGTAGCCATGGATGACAAAGCCACAATTTTGGTCTTCTCACATACTCTAAAACTGGAAGAAGGTAGTGTCTCCAGGGAGATACATGTTTACCAGTCTGTCTCCTCGGCTATTTAAAAGTCTGTTTTAGGCATGCCCTGTCTAAATGTTCACAACAGAGATGTTTGGTTTGTGTTCTCTGGGCATTAGTAGAGCAGCTGTTTATTCAGCTTTTGTACTTAGAGGATGCAAAGCACTTGGCATCATGTTACAACTTCTAAATTGAACCCTGGTAAACCACAAGCAGAGTCTTTCTCATGTCCACCATCCAGTGACCTACAGACTGGTAATTCACCAGACATGCTGTAGAAACAGCTCTCAGGTCCACCTGAGGTGTTTGTGTTTGTATCTGCTATCATCCAGGTAAATGCTTTAATCAATATCCTGATATTTGAATTGCTCATTCCTCCCAAATTAAAACACTGCCGGAGATCAGCAATAAATATTCACATCCATGAAGAGAGAAAATGAAGAGAGAAACTGTGGCAGTATACCTAATTCTACAGAATTTAATTAGACAATATAGGAAAGGAGAGCTAGAGGTCAGTTCAAGTTCAGTAAATACTTAATATGACATTAAAAATATCCAGTATTTCCTGGATTCCTCTGTCTTGTCAGTCTTTCAGGGAATATTAACTTCTTCCAAAACAAAACAAAAAAACAGTTGGAAGGTGGCAAGACAAGGAAGTATTTTAGAAAAATCCAGCTAACAGACACGTATTAAAAATGCAACCTAGGTGACCTGGTGACTACCAGTTTAGGAGAAATGGCTACCTTCATATCTTCCAGATATGATCTGTAAGGAAGCACTGGTTTATGTTCCTGTCTCCAAGAGAAATTCTTGTGAATCCAGAGATGACAGAGGACATAATAAAGATTGTCATCTCCCATTTTGAATTGATTTTCAAGCAGTTCATCCTCACTCAATTTGATTCATCCTTACTCATCTTGCCAGTGGCTTCCAGAAGGCAGAAGACATTAATTGCTGGAGGTTTGGCATTGGTTTAGTTCTTTGCTGAGTTGGGTATTTATTGCACCAGTCAAATGGAAGAGGCTCCTGCATTCTGCCTTGGAGACCTTAGTCTAATATATAATCATGATAAAGGTGCTCCGTGCACCTCTATGAGCGAAAATTTGTAGAATGAAAGCTTTGTGTAGTTTTGAGAATGAGAACTACAAGAGGACTTGCCAATATTTTCAGTTTAACATAAATTATTAATTCTATCTCCATCCTAAAAAATTAGCCTAAACTAAGATATGACACAGTCGAAAATCATTCTAAGAATAATTATTGCACATAGGATGAAATGGTTTCATCAGCAACGTCTGTTATGTTCAGATCTTTTTCTGCATGAAGGGAAATTTACATGATATCTCTAAATAATTGATGAGACATTAAAATCTCTTTTATGTTCTGGCTTCTGTAAAAGTATTTTCCTGTTTCCTTCCCATAAAAATCAAATAAATACTACCTAGTGCTTAGAGTTCATATGATTATTGACTCCCTTATAACGCATTCCACTGAAATTCATTTTTTTGAATTTTTATGATGCTGTATAACTGGTTGTCAAGAAGCACGACAATGAAATTGCATGGCTACAGAAAATGCACTTGTGTAATTCCAGACTGGTCAACAGGCTTCTGTGCCAAGACACTGATTTCCTCCTTTGACATATTTATGCAATGGCTTTTCTTATTGCAGCCAGACCGCTTACATTCAGAAGTCACAAAAAGAGTGGCAAAATAAAATAAAATAAAATAATAAAAGGCAGCAGTGATGCAAAGAGGAAAGAATCACAGAGCAGAAAGACTTGTAATGAGGGGCATATTTACATATTTGGCCACGAATGAGCACCATTAAATCTACACATGGTGTGGACCTGCTGACACTGAGGATTTAGAATAATACAGTTTCAATGGCAAGACAGAAAACAGTTCTCAAACTACTATAAAAAATGTTAGTGTACATGGGATATTATGAGACCCTCTAATAGCATCCTAAATAAAAAGATGAAGGATGAAATGAAGATTTAGCCTTAAGTGTTGTGTTTTGCTTATTTAACTTAATTCCCATGGATGGAACTGTTTCTGTGATCATGTGAAAAGAAAAAAAAAAGAGGAGTGATTGGGAGCATCAGAACTTATCTACGGAAGTGAAATATGCTTAGTGGGTCACTCGTGGGCCTTGGCAGGACTGACTGTGGCACAGCTCTTCCCTGCTGAGTTCCTCTTAGGTTTTTGCATTGCTTGCTTTCACTGTAAGAAATGACCGGCTCCTATGGAGATAAACTGTCAAATTCCTAAAGAATCTTCTCCCTGTTTGAATTAAGAGTATTGATCTACATTGATATTTATTTTTCAGACCTTAATTAATTAATGAATTCTTTTATCAAAATTCATATCTTGCTTTGCATTTGACAAAGAGCCATTTGTTTTACTGTTATTTGTTGGGGTTTTGCTGCCTTTTTTTTTCTAGAAGGGATGTTATTATTTATGAACTTGGTCAGTTCAGTTTTCTTCTGTATGATCCTGGAAAGGAACATGACTGAACATCTTCTGAACAAAATATGCAGCTTTATAACTGTTGCTGCTGCAATGTGGAACTATTGGTGGTCTTTGTTCAGTCAGAAGTTACTCATGCAAGAGACTAGTAAGATTAAAATACAGTGGGAACATGTAAAAAATATTGTTATTTTTGCAATGTTTTTATTGCTGAAATAATTAAAACCTTTTTATTTTTTAGCATGTAGCAGAAGCTCTTCATTTTAATCATTTCATAGTATTCATCAAAAGTCTGTTAGTAAGTGTTCATATTTAAGAGACATAAACATCCTATATCATAAGATGCTTGCTTCTTCCAGATTATTTTAAGTACTGCAAGAGTCATAATGAAATATAATTTAATGAACCTCAAAATACTGAAGAGGTGGGAAGAAAACGATTCATTTTAGGCTTATAAGTTTTTCTGTCAGCTCAAAATCTTGTCCATACAGAACAAATTAATCGAAATCTATTGAGGACTGCAGAATTTACTTATGTCTTCTGGAGTAGACGTAAGTTCTTCAAGTTCTTTCACGCATTTCAAAACAGTTGTGTCAGATTTTCAACAAAGAACCAGTGTTTCAGTAGTTAAATTTTAAATGTCCGTGAATTGCGAGTACATCTAATCTATTCCTTCTCAGTAGTTTGTTAGTAGTACTGCTGAAAAGCAGTATCACTGACCCTAACAGCACTGTGAAACTGCTCCCAAATCTTAATATATCTCGTAAAATAGAAGAATATGCTTAAAGTCATGGGTGATCATTTGTCCTGTCTTTATACAAATATATTTAAATACATACATTTAAGTATGCTGGAGACTGTGAAATGGCATTTGAATCCAGTTTTTAATTGAGTTCAAACATAAAACCTACGCTAAATTGAAACAATAGTAGTCAGACAAGCTAATTCAGCATGAAAAAGAAATACCTGACCTAGTAAAATTCTGTGTTATTGCATCTCTAGGAAATCCCTTTGCTTCAACTACATTCAAGAGAAGCAGTGAAGACCATGTAGGCTTCAGTGTTTGAAATCAGAGTCCTGTGGCTCTCTTGGAAACAAATTCCATTCAAAGTATCTATTTTCATATTCTCACACTGTCTTGAAAGTTTTACACTTGCACAATGTAATCCTACAGTTAAATTTTTTATATCAAGAAAAACATTTAACAACCTTTCAGCTGTGGAAAAACGTTTTGGAAAAATGAAGACTTTTCACATGATGAGTTAGCTCTTTTGCAGTGAGTCAAGAGGATAAGCCATCCAACCTCTTCCTGGCTGAAACAATGGTAACACCAGAAGCTGTGAAAGAAAAATAAAAGATGTTGATCAGAATTGTTTGTGACATACACAGTTAATTTATATGCTTTGTCTTTATAGTTTGCACTAGAATCTCCTCTGGGGTTGGATCCACTTTTTATACTGCACTAAAAGCTTTTCAGTGTCTACTGTTGCTATGGAGCATCAGTAATTCTCCTTCACAGATAAAAAATCTGTATTAATGACTACAGTCGTTGTTAATAATACAGACAAAAGGACATAGTAGGTGGATAGTTTACAATTCATTTGCTCTCAGATTCACTAAAGTCTTTTTGACTAAACAATTCATATTAAAATATCAAGAGGGAAAGAAGAGGAGGGGGAGAAACAACATTAAAATCTCATGAAGAAACTAATATAACAATCACAATGCTAATTATCCATGTGATCGCTGCAATTCTCAACAGGCTGATTTGGTTTGAGTGAAGTAGAAATAGATGAATTCTCAAACTGCATTTGATTTGCTTTTCTTCTCATAAGTGTTGTCATTTGATCATCAGTAATGAAATGAATATGTGTGTATGTATGTATAATATATATTTTTATCAATTCAGAAAAACACCAGGCTCCCCAAAGTAAAGCTGGACAACTCTTAATATTTCTTATGCAACCAGCTTAGACTCATACTCAAGTAAGTGTGTCCTAATCACCTTTGTGAGTTACTAAATATACTATATATATAGTGTATATATATACATTATATATAGTATATATATCTAGTATATATATGTGTATATATATATGTGTATATATATAGTGTGTATATATATATATACACTACTATATATAATACTATATACCTGCTTATCTGTTACTAATAGTGTTCATACCACACTAGTCACTGTCTAAGTGTAAAGTAGTTCAGTTTGGTCCAGTCTGTGGTGAGAAAAGCTTATGGACAGCCATAGTGCATCTCATCTGGAAAGATATCACAGGCACAGAGAAGGGTATGTGAGGATTTGATAACTCTGTGTAACTTGGATATCTGAGTGCTCTTCTCATGCCCCAATACGTGTTTGCATTATAAGGTCGTAATTTCTTCCCTGTCTTTTGTCCCATCCTAGCACAGCTTGGTTTATAGGTACATCTGCTCTGCAGATGATTTGGGGTGATCAGAAAAGCCTGTTTGCAAAATCCCTGCTTCATTCATCCAGAGGTTAAAAAACATATAGTGAATGAAGGAGAGAAGAGTAGAAGGAGACATTGCCATCTAAAGAGCCATTTCTGTTCCTAAGTGAAGGATATTTTCCATGGATTACTGACAAAATTTTTAAATCAAGCCAAGTTTGCTATTTCAAGAAGAGCTTTACTTTTCCTGGCAGTCATTCTGATATTGTGTCTATATTGGTGGTGTACCCATAGCAGCATCTTATTGTTCTTGGAATAGTTCTCTGAACAAAAGTCATACTGCAAAAAGGCTAGACTTGATGAAAAAAAGAAATACATCAGTTTGGTGACCCAAGAAGGCTGATTGATCATTTTTAATAGAATTCTCCAAACTCTACTCTTCATCTGTAGAAAGAGAGGGATAAAAGCACCTCACTGACCATGCAGTAAAAGTAGTTAGTCTGAAGGACAAAAATTTCTAGGGCCTTGGAAAGAGAAAACATAAAGACAGCCAGCATTATCCAAACTACACACTCCTGAGTGGAGCATAGCAGAGGAACTGTGAAGCAAATTTACTCTTGTGCTAGAAAAAAATGAAGTCTTGCATTGACCCTGTGCACTTATGTGTTACGCATGGAAACTAGCCAAATTCCTAAGGGCTAAGGAAGCCAGAGCTATGACAGTATGTACCATTTCTTTTCTTTCAGAAAAGGGTGACACGGTGACAGACACTATAAAAGCTATCTGTGTATTATCTGATGACTAATTGCTAAAGATTAAGATAATATCCTGCAGTGTTTGTGATGGGAGACCTGCTTCCAGGATTATGAGTAGCAGAAGTTGACTTTCTGATTTCACTCCAAGTGTCCTGATCTCAGCTGGAAGAAAGCAAAAATAAATGATTGGCATTATGCCCTCAGGCAAAAGATTTCAGGGCTTGCCATGCAGGGATGCCTCACTGCTAAGTACCCTCCACAGTCTTTACCCTGGAGTGTTGGGCATAGCCAAATATGAATGCTGCAGTTCTGTTTGGATAACCACAGCTCCAGTAACGAATCTCATACACATGTGAGAAGCAAATGAAACAACATCCTGTGTCTCCAGTGGGAAAACAAACATCCTTAAGTCTTCCTACCTCTATTCAGCTGGAAAAGCCATGATTTGACTTGCAATACACAAATCACAGAGATACCATCTAATATGGCATGAGCCTAAGATACTGAATTGCAAACGAACAGGATTTCCAGTGATTAAATTATCATTCAAGCGAACTTTGCAAAGTAAAGGAGCATGTAAAGAATTTATTTGGAAAGTTCCATTTGGATGGGCAAATTAAATTAGCCTTCTCGAGATGCCACAGGCTTTATTTTTCATGAGTTTGGCTGTTTTGTCATCATTTGTACCTGTACAGTTCCATTTTATATGATTTATTTTTTCAGTAGTCCATGTAAAAATAGAAATGATTCAGCAAATGTTTCCAAACAATAAGGAACTCTCCCACAAAGTAAGGACAGATTATTTTTCTGAAATCCAGACTGCAGGTCATAGCTAGTATAAGAACAGACTGATTACTTCTTTTAAAAACACTCTTAGTTTTTAAGACTGAAAATCTCTTACATGATGCTATTGACTCCCTAAGGTAAAAAAAGTGCTGATAATATGTAATCTGCAATCATATGAAAAGAAGTTATGTAGCTGTATAAATGGAAAGCAATAAATCTAATTGGTCACTTCTCCAGATCAATATACAGTATCAACATGCAGTTTTAAATATCTTCCAAGAAATTAGGATTGCATCAAGAGTAAAATTGGTGTGTTAGTGCTAAATACAATTCTGGGGAAAACTGTTCGGCTCTCTTGGAAACCTACACTCTCTGGTCAGCATAAAATACTTTTTCCATCACACTTTTCAAATTCAAGCAATTTTTTACCATAAATGGTCTTTGTTGTTTTGAATTAGGCTTTTGTTCTGGTAGGCACTGCTGGGTATACAACATGTCTTTGTGAATAAACAATTTTTGAGTAAACAGTTTCCAAGGCTTCCAAAACTCAAAGTGATTTTTTTCTGGACATAAAACAGGGGTTTTTTTCTGAGTAGGAACCAACCTAAGTCTCTATAGTAAATCCAGATTCCTAACACTGCCCGTTTAAGAAATATTTCCCAATAACTCTTCAGATGTCCTTTCCAAATTATAATAAAGAAAAAAAAAATAGATTATTTATTCTGAAACAGCTGGCTGAAGAATTGTATTGACTATTGTCCATCTTTTGAAATAATTTGTGCAATATTAAGAGCTGATCCAGCAACCTGGCATTAAATAGCTACCCATTCAAACGATTCTTCATTTGTTTCAAGAATTTCCTTTCCTCAACTTTCTAGGGTAACACTGAGCCAAACACTTTACCTGAGATTTACAAGTAGACCTCTGCCCTGAATTGTTGCTGTATTCCAAAAAGACACTTGTCTCCCTGGCTGCTTAAATCCTCTTTGTCGTTAATGAAAAGAATGAGATGCCTAATGACAGATATAGACCATAGAATGGGGATGTCTACTTTTTGCCTGATAGCAAATACATAATACAAATACGGCATTTGGGACTCTGTAATTCCTTTGGCATTCTTCTTTCAACCAGGTGTGCCTACCCTCAACATCTGGGTGCTTAACTCCCTCCTTCCAAAATCCAGAAGAACAGTGAGCTTTGCTAATAATTTCTTCTTGTCCCTTTACTCTTAGATAATGTACACCAATGCCACAAGTTGTTGCTCAAATATTGTTTGTTGATCACCCAGTTTAAAAATAATTTATAAAACCATATGCCATGCATAAATCTGTAATTTCATATTTTATTGTCAAATAAGACTTTTTTGTTGCAAAATGTGAAGCTTGATCTTTTCATTCTGGGAAGCAGAAATACTGTAGGGTTGAATGGGGTTGGAATATCCATTCCTAACGCCATTGAAAACCTGCAGGATTATCCTGGAAAAAGGGTTTGCTTTGACTTTCTCTCTTCTTCGGTATGAGAATGCATTTGAATTTAAGTGGTAAGATGTGCCTAAATCTGATACATACTTCAGTTCCAAAATATTGGTTTTTTTAATCCTTTCTCTTAGTAACAAATACAGATAAAATATAAATTATTTACCGTGAGGTGCCAGATTGTATGCAGAATTCATAGTCCCATTTGTAATTCTGTAGCTTAACTGTTGGGCAGAAAGACACATATACTAAGGTGTGTGTTTGAGAGAGAGAGAAAAAGAGTGCTAGATGGTGATTCAAACCTTGAATCTGTACTCATTCAATAAAGCTTAGGCTGTTCAATTTATTTCTTCTTCCTTGATGTTTTCTGTTGTGCAAACAATTATATCTTGTACCTTTACATTTAGATTGGTTCTCTCACAGGGTAAATCTTGTCATGAGTGAAAATTTATTGAGCACCAATATGATTGCCTGCCCAGTTACTCATAAATTCAGTAGTCCATGTCTGTCAGTGTCTTCCTGTCCTGCTTTTCACACTGGATAACTGCACACTCTCCCTGAGGAATCCCCCAACCAGTATTTCTCCATGGTGTATTTTGTTGCCAGTGCCAGGTTAAAGGTTTGACTCAATAAACTTAGTGGTCTTTCACAGCCCTAATGGTTCTGTGACTTCCTTCTACCCTTCCCTTCTTCCCAGGCTAAACTTCACTCCTGATTTTTCTACCTCCTCTCCTCAAGTGGTACAGGGAATGGGGACTGTGGTCACTTCATCACATGTTGTCTCTGATGGCCCTTCTTCCTCGGGGGGAGGACTCTTCACAATCTTTCCCTCCAGCATGGGGCCCCTCCCAAGGCATACAGTCCTCAATGAACCTCTCCACTTTTTTAAGTTTGTATAAATATTCTCTCATCTGCTTAATCTGTCAAATCTCCCAGCTAATTCTTTCCATAAAGCTAGGTAACTTCTTTTAAAGAGAACTGCTTTTATTAAAAAACTCATTATCATGTTATATCAAGGTAGGCATGCACGCTTTTAAACATTGCCCTTGACTGAAAACTACACAAATTACATTCACAAGAGAAAATGGGAGCTTATATGATACTTCTGACCTTTTGTGGAAAGTTAATGTGAGATCTTTATAGCTTAAATTGTTAATCTTATTTTCAATGACCGACACCTCTATAAAATCCTATGCATATTTAGAGTTATCCTGATAGACATGTGTTTCCCTAGAAATCCAAGATAAATATGTACTATAGCTGTGGCATAGAGGTTATATGTTATTTATATGTTATATATAATTCAAGGGTGCTTATACAACACATTTCTTTTTAATGCATCATCATAATCTAGAAATATTATCTATCTTGTGCTATTTCTACTGTTTCATCAAGTTTTTATTCAAAAAGAGGAAATATTCAGATGTACATTATGTATAAGCATACCAACTATAGATTAACTTCTGTGTCATATATTTCATTCCTTGTGAACATCCAGTATATATACTGTATATACTAATCTTATCAAGAACTTTGAAGGAAAAATTAGCTTGAAATTTTTAACAAATTAAAAAGAAGGGAAAAGATTTTAAGCTGACCAACAAATGGCATCCTTTGCCAGCTTTATTTCTGTGAATATCACATCTGTTCTGTAAATCTCAGCTTCAGGGCTGGATATTCCAGGAGCAGTCCTAGTTATAAAAGGCCTTGACAATTAAGTATTTCTGTGATTTGAGGTGAAGACACTCAATAGATGAGTATATATCTCCAGTTTAACCCACAGGGGAACTACTCCTGTACAGAAGAGAGAAATATGGTTATTGTTCCATTATCCTTATTGTTCCATTGCAAGAGAAAATGTAACTGTGTAGGGAAAACAGTGCCCTTGAATTTGCCTAGAAAGTAGAAAAGCTGACAAAATCTCTTCCCCTCCCTCCCATAACATATGTTGTTTTCTTTCCCCATTTTCTGATCAGCTGGGCTATGGGCCAATGTACTTCTTGTCTGTAAGATGCTGTTATTTACCATGTTCTTAACTTTGTCAAGGCTCACTGATTAAAGAATCTAGTACTTTCAGCATTATTTGCTTGAACTTCTTTCTTCTTCTTCTTTTTTTTTTTTTTCTTGGAATGCATCGAGTTGGAATCTGGAAAGGGAAAGAGTGCTAAATAATTTATTAAGGCAATCATGCTTCATTAGATTTTAATCATTATTATTGAAGAAGAGATCGATAAATCTGTGCTTTTACCCAGGATTTTGTTCTTTCCCTTAGGGCACCTGTTCTTCATTCAAAAACTCTTGTGTCATATGCTTTATGAGTTAAAAGGGAGACATAATAAGAAATCACTTTATTGCAATCTACCTATGAAATAATGCTGAAAGGGATCAATAGAACAATGAATAAAAAGTAAAGATCCATAAGGATGATTGATGTCAGCTCACTCCTTTTATTTTCTTCTGCTATATAACTTAGGTGAGAAGAAGTGGTTAAGTGTGAAGGTGAGTATTATCCCCAGCCTTTCTCCTTCTCTTTTCACTCTCCTGCCCCCACTAAACTTTTATATATCTAAAATTAAGGCAAAATGCAAGCCATTTTCAAGCTTTATTGTTTGTAGAAAGGAGATTTTAGGGTGAAAAGCCTGACTAATTAGACTGGATTCTTATTCCAGTATCCTGTTTCATGTCCATCTTGGAAGACTGTTGCAAACAAACCCTTATTTAGCTGTTACATGTAAATTAAAAATTGAGTGCTGATGGCAGGATATAATTATTCCTGTAACCATTAATACAAAGATCAATGACCATTTCTCCAGCACTCCAGTTTTCCTTTTTGAAATCGGTGGTAGCAGCTGTGCTTTTTTACTATCTGCTGTTTGTTTGGTTCATTCAGTGCTTCCAAAGTGTCTTTCTCCGTTTATTATTTATCTTTCTGGGCAATACGCTTGTCAGTGAGTTCTTTTCTTTTCTCGTGGGAAACCTTTAAGTTACTATCACAATGCAAGATATTAATAATAATTTTTGTCTTTTGTGGATTTGAATGCTTCTGGGACAATAAGTTTACAATAGTATGGAACTTGTTGAAGACCACAGTCATCTTCCTTTGACCTATTTTGTATAAGTCTTCCTTCTTTCCTTTCCTCCACTTTTTGTTACAGACCTATAGGGTATGTTTAAACCCACTATTGCAGAAATTGGAAAATTCCCACCAGTCAATTATAAGGTTGAAAGGTTGCAGATGTAAATATAAAACATTTTAGGGTGCTTATCTGAAGTCTCAACACTCCTTTTAAGTGATGATTCCTTTAATTTTCCTTCTCGTTAAGGGTGGAACCCTATCACTGCTCTTGTGTGCTGAGGTTTCAACCAAATTACTGAATATCCTGTTAAGAGCCACTGAGAGGCAGCCAGGGTGCAGAATGGCAGTAAGATGGATAGGCTTGTTGATGCATTGCTGTCACAGCTCTTCAATAATTACCCATATGCTGGGAAAGGTTTAGAATGTGCCTGTCATTCCCATGCTAATTACAGGCTGTTGCAAAGCTCATTTTTCATTACTGGGATCATGCCATATTTATGGGGTTTGATGAGTTGTTTGTTCTGGGTTGATGCACAGCAATTTTGTTGGAAGTTTCACATTTGAATTGCAAATAGATTAGTGGGATATATTTTTTTTAAACCTAGAATTCATTTCAGGTAACCCAACAGACAAAATTTTGACTCAACTAAAGTAAGCTCAATAGGCAGTAACACTTTGTTTGAAAATATTGTTCTGTGGTTGAAAGAAACAACTTTTTCAGACTTTTACTACATTACAATTGTAGTTAAATTAAATAAAAATTTCTTTCATTTCCCATCCTCACTCCCCCTCTGCCTCAAAACTGTGAGATTCTCATTGCCACCAGAACTTGCCCATTAATTCTCCTGAATTTTTAAGGGCATTTGAAATGATGATTGCACTAAAATTAGTTTGACTGGATTTTCACATCTTGGAAATAACTTATATAATTATAGTTATAATGCATTATAGCACCTTTCAAGAATTATGCATTTTTGTCATCCTACATAATATCTTACAGCTAGATTATCCAGTGATTCTCTGAGTTATTGGTTCTCACCCTAAAACCAAAAAGTTTATGTTTAATATTGTATACAAATAGATAAAATTTAATGTGTGTGTGTATGTACACTTAACTATACAACGCTACCTCCAAAGAAGAATTATTTTAGTTAAAAAAAAGATGTTTAATAAGTGGCTCAGGTTTTACATTGACAGTTAGTTTCCTAATTTTCAAACTTTGAATGCAAAAATGGGTGTGAGGTGATTTCATCTGCAGCTTTTGTGACGATACTGCATCCTCTAGAGATCCAAACATACAGTATTTTGTTTGTTACATGCATGTCAGTGTCTGTGTGGCTGCATGTTGCAATAGGTATTGCATGGGGGAGTCCATTGGTGATAACAACAGAGCTCTAGATTGAGGCTGGTGTCCTGCAGTGTGACCCACACACTAAAGAGGAAAGTGCACTCTCCTGAGTGCCCAAGCCAGGCACCTTCCTATGAGGAGACAGCTGTATGCCCCACAGCCTCCCCACCTGAGTTGCCATGTGCCATCTCCTGCACTGGATTGGAGAAATATGAAATCCAGACTCTTGTGTAAGATTTCCCTGGATTTTCTGTCACTGGAATGTCTCCTCTACCCTTAAGGTGTTAAGAGTTTGTTTCCATTGCCTTGTTCAAATAAATACAACTTAAAATGTGAGGGAAATAAATTTTTTTTCCAGGTTTAGAATTGTCTTTAAAGTAAAGTATGATATTGAAATATAGTACCTTTTTATTGAGTGTCTGGGCAGAACAATAGCTGAAAATAACTTGGTAGGAGATACTGTTCCTGTTAAGCTTCCAGCTGGGACTAAAAAAAATGCAAGAAGTTTTATCAGTGATTAAATTCTTACAATATTGGCAGCCTGAGGATGGCAGATTTCAAAGATGAGAATTTGCATAAACACCTTTTAACTGTTAATTCAAAATTTGAACCCTGAGATGTAAGCCTTGCTGTTACCCACAGCGGTGAGGAATCACCTAATACAGGGATGTGAGGAGATGTTTTTGTTTACTCCTTTATCTGGTAAAGGTTATATTCGAGTGTTTGGTATTTTTATGTATCCTTTACAGAGCTGAACAACAGAAGGGGTGTAAGGATCATGAGAAACCAGGTATTCTGAGATAAAAAAAGAGACGAAATGGCTGTGAAGAGTCATTACCCTTTTACTTTTCATGTTATTTCATTGAGACTGATAAGGAGAAAATGAGAGGAGCAGCACAAGAAACGTGAAGTCAGAGCACAGTGCAATGCAGTAACTGAAGAGCTGATAAATATTAACTATTTTCCAAGGATCAGAGGTTGCTAGAACAATCCACAGAGTGCTGGATATATGGATTTTAATTCTCTCCCCTCCACCCTGTAAATTACCTGCAACTGGAAATAAACTGGGTTTGTTTGTTTTTTTCTTTAAGCCCACCAAGACACATTCCTTACCTCATTATTTCAACAGCGGTTAGTGAATGTGTTTTGTAGCATGACAGATCTTTAGATTGCCTGACATGATTCTCTTCAATATCAATGATCATTAGTGATTTAATATTATTAGAAAAAAAAAATTAATCTGACTGTTTACAGGAACATAAGTAGAGAAGAATCAATTATATATTTTACCTTGTTCCCTTTCTCCCCAGTTTTTCTTTTAAGTGCTTTTAGTGTGAGTACTTTCATAATGGTATGATAAAGGAAATTGGTTGCACCCAAGAAATTTTTTTAAAAACCTCTAAATATTAAAAAAACTGATTAAAACCATCTTCAGAGATACTTTGTAAATCTTTATGGCTAATTCCCTGGAAATTCACCCAAATGTCATGTCTAAGCACTTGGGGCAATGACTAATCTGGACTAAAACCACAGAAAACGGAACAAGGAAAGTATAGGACTTAATATATCATGAAATGTCTGGAGATCTCATCTGAATGAAGAAGGGGTAAGATCTGGGTGGAGGTGTTGTCCCATCTGACTGTGTCTAGCCAGAAAAAAAGCCACAGAAAATCTCAGAGTTAGGAATATACTGTTAAATATTTGAAAACAAATTAAAATTTAAATGGGAGAGGATAAGAAATGTCGTGAACTGAAACTGGCAACTAGTGCCCTGGTTCCAGCTGGGACAAGGTTAGTTTTTTCGGTAGCCAGGAAGGGGCATAGCTAGGACATGGAGGTTATTCTACAGCACCTCTGATGGGATAGGGAGTCACTTCCAAGGAGAAGGGGTTCCTTCTGTTCAAGTAAGCATGACATTTTTCCATGCATTTGGAGCACACAGAGACAAAGCAGGAGAGGGGTCTCTCCAGCATTAGCAGTTCCCAGATCTGTCATTCAAAGTGTATTCACTATGCACTAGATTTCATCCTTTTGCCTCTACTCCCCCATGAGTTGCTAGATTCAAAAATTTTATTGCGGCGAAAGGGTTTGTATCATGCCCTGCACTGCAAGGTCAAGAAAAACTGCGTGGCCTTTTGGTAGTAATTAAAAACCCCAATGTCACTCACTAGGCTGTATCGCTCCATCAGCCTTAAAATGCAAAATAATCTGTTCTGGACACCCGTAGCTCCTTCCTTCACAGACATGGCTGTGACAACCAATTTAGTCTTTCATCAAACATCTTGCTGGAAGACACGTTGGGTGCCAAAGAACAGCAGGCTGTGCAACTACAGGAGAACATCAAACGAGTCCAGCTATGCCTCACTACAGAGCAACTCCAGATCTTGGATGAAAAAACCTTCAGCCATGAAAGGAGAGAATGGATGCTTCTTCTGGGAATACAACTCCATAATGCTGTCAGCTTCATAACCTGCAAGGCATAATGTATTTATTTTCAATTATTTGCAGCTGAGGCTGTTCCAAAGACTATGGCATGAAGTTAACACAAACTGTTTAAATTTTCAAAATAGCTTGTGTACTGTACTCATTATACTCTCAATCTTAAGATTCCCATAATATGTAAAGAATTAATGTTAAATACAGAAACAGCTCATACTTCTAGATTATCCATTAATCTTTTTTCCTGAAGTTAATATTTACCTTAGGTAGGTCACAGATAAAATTGAACATGCATGGAATTACTTTTTTTCTTTTTTAATGTTTCTTGGATAGTTACAATAATGATACAGTAATAAAACCTAGGAAAATAAGAAATATGAACACATACGGTATTTATGTGGTAAATTTAAAATGTTTGGAAATTTTGGGCAACAAAAATCTTTAAGCCTTTTTTCTGTAGTTTTAGTTTTACAAAGTAGAGTGCAAGGTACTTAAGCGCATCCTGTAATGTAGCCTGGCTGGATATATGATACGTTAACTACTATCAGATCAAGTAAAAAGCTAACAAAGCAGTTGTGAAACTGACACACAACTGCTGTCTTCACATTTCCTGACACATGGCTTCTTCACAGATAGTTCAGCTGAGGTCACAAAGTTTTTGCTGCATTAATAGTCCAAGTTGTTAAGTCAGGGAGAAAAACATGGAATGGCAAGGGCAAGCTGCAATCTCAGAGATTCATAAATGCAAGATGTTCACTTCATATTTTAGTTCTAGTCCTGGCAACTGAGCTAAATTATTATTAACTCGGAGATTTGATATTAGAGCAATGATGATGTGCAAGTGAACAAAAAAAGTGCACTAGAAGCAATATTGTAATCAGAGCATTAGATTCATTGAAGAATATTAAGGTTTTATTAATTCAGAGGCTTTACCGAATAATGTCAGTTCTCTGAGCATCAACCCTTTGACCATCTGCTCTTTTCCACGAGAAGAACTGAGTGCAGTAGGTCTGGTACAGAGAATGAAAGCTGTTGTCAGAAAGCTTTCATCTCTTTGTGCACATATCTACACCTTCTTTCTGTTTTGCTTACAGGAAAACGGTGTGATGTCAGAATAACAGACTATCAGTTGGGCCCAAGCCAACAGAATTAAACAAACACATGGATTCCAGTAGCAATATTTTTTTTAAAATGCTGCTCCTTTGATCTGTAGCAGATAGAAAATTATAGACAATACTTTTAATGAACTTGATTATCTTAAGTAAATATCCTAAACCAGAGTCCTCCTGTAATGTTGAGTTCCCAGAGATCTTTTGAAAGAAATACAGGTGCTCAGCAGGTATCCAGATCGGTGTGTTTATTCTTGACTAGTGCTAATGTAGCTAGAATCTCATTCAGACTCTGAAAGAGAAGATGGTGGTAACTCTGT
The DNA here is from genome assembly GCA_013397975.1 of Machaerirhynchus nigripectus. Classification (NCBI taxonomy): domain Eukaryota; kingdom Metazoa; phylum Chordata; class Aves; order Passeriformes; family Dicruridae; genus Machaerirhynchus; species Machaerirhynchus nigripectus. The sequence continues at coordinate 82,478 of VZRQ01003128.1, read as the reverse complement.
GAAGAGTAATTTCTGGAAGAAAAATATGTTACATTTCCTGCTGAAGTGGGTTAACTCTTCTTCTAATGCAAACTGCACACTGCTTGTTCAGGAGTCAGAATTTCCCAACATGCCTCATTCTCTGTTGTATCACTGGAAGGGAAAAAAAGACCAACCCAATTCTGGTTTAGCATGTTATGACTTTCAAAAAGGGCTGATATTTCCATGTCTGAATTAAAGATTTTTGCCACAGGGCTTAAGACAGGCACGTAAACCAACAGCCTTTCTTTTTTTTTTTAACAACAAAGATAAATATATTTAGCATTCTGGAAGACATCAAAACTGCAGTTGTGGGAAAGCCAGATTTTTAAGACACTCACAGCACAGACTGCTCTGTGCACACCAGATATTGTTGATAGAGTCAAAAGTGCTCAACCTCTGTGGTTTCTATTAAATCAGGATTAAAATGCTGTATTGCTATATTAGCAATATGTAATTAACTGACAATCAGTGGACTATACATCCAGGATCAATACCAGCAACACAACAGATGAATCATTTTACCAGACACTCAAAAATGTTAATAAGCATGTATGAAATCCAAAACATCATTCTGTAACTAATCCCCATTATTTTTAATCACACAATCGCAGTTATTTGCAAGCTACCCCAACAAAAGCTCAAGTTGCAAGCACATGTTGGAACTGCAGCTCCTACTTTCTCACCCCTTCTATAGGTGCCATGGGTTCTCCACCTGCACATGTGCCTGTGCTGCTCCAACAATCTGCTGAGATACCTTCTAATAAGAAAGTCCCCTTAGGTCCCACTTACTGACCCCACATTGTCAGCGCATCATGGTTCTTCATGGCATCTGGTAGGGAGATACTCCAACAGTCCTTGGGTGGACGTTTTAATACCAATGAAACTTCTGGAAGTGTGTCTTGACTGCCACTCTGTTCATACTCCAGTGTATATTTCCACAGTCACACCCTTTGATACTTCTCTTAGATGTCAAGCAGACTCATTTCTTGCTTGGAAAGACTCCTGGTAATCTGGTTCAATATGATTAGTGGTTGATTTATGAAAACTTTTTCATTTGAATTTCCCGTCAGTGTTATCAGTTTTGGAGAAAAGACCTTGCCTGGCACTTTCAGATATCACATTCATATAAGCTGTGTACACTCACAGTGTTAACCTATCATCTGTTGTTATCCAAGCATTTTGTCAAGAGAGGACTTTTCAGACTACTCTACAGACAGGAAAAAAAAAGATATTTTTTGAACTGGACACTTTTTCAGTATGTTTGGATAACTTTTCCCAACCTGAAATCAAGGGCAGATTATCTGTTGTGTGGAAGAAGAGATTCCCCACCAAAATGTATCCCAGATTACAGAGTTCACATGGGATTTTGCATGTTTCCAAGATTAAGTCCTGCTTTTGATCAGGCAGTGTAGAAGCTGTACCTTGGGACCCTGTTTCTCAATATCCTCCATTCTGGGCCCTCCCTGTCTTCCACTTTCTTCTTGTATAAAGGTTTTTTTATCGTTGCAAATGCAAATAAAGCCTTCTCAAATTTCAAACCTGAAAGCGTTTAGAGAATCAGAAGTCTTGGTTTTGGGTGGATCCAACAAAGTGGCCACCATTTCTCTCAGTGACCTGTTCTCAGTAAATCAGCATTTCTGATCTTTATGCTTACCTGACAGTACAGTGCGGAACAACTTTTGATTTTTCAACCCCATTTGACAAACAGCATCCTCTTCGTAGATACATTATTTTTTAGACTAAAGTTTGTCCGAATAATTATTACATTTTTACAGCTCTTCAGTAGCAAACTTCTTCACTTTTTTCTTTACGTTTCATGTCTTTGTATCAGTTTCTTTTAAAATAATTTACAAATTATTAAATGCTGTCTTTTTTTCCCCTCTATTTTTTTTCCCAGCATGCCATAACTTCAAAATGAAACTAACACCTGTTTTCTATTCCTGATACACAGAAAGTTGAGCTTTACACTTTAAAAGCTACACCCTGTTTCATATTACCTGTCTCAAACATTAATGGGTTTTTTTTTTTTCAGTTTTCTACCTGGTCATCACCTCAGTAAAAATTCATTCATATTTCATTTCTCTCACAAAACCTCCCATTCCAAAGTCTCTGAGTGCATAGAAAAGACTTCAGTATTTTATCAGGTGATGTGAGCTAAAACATTTTTTCCTCATATATCAGATTTATGGACTATAAAAGCCAGAAGTACCCATTAAGGTGATCTAATTTTGAATTCCTCAGTGAAAGAGACTGTAGTACTTCATCCAGTACTCCTTTCATGAAGTTTAACAACTTGATCAGATTATAGCTCCAAAAAATATTTAGGATTTTTTTTTTTTCTTTTCCCTATTGAACAGCTGTAGATTTTAGCTGTCTCATGAGTAAGGTGGTTCTAGGATAGTATTTAGAGTACCTTGAATATTCTGGGGACTTTCAGCTCGCTTATGGGGAATTTCACACCCCTGGTTTAGGGAGTTTAAACAACTGATACTCCAGAACAGAGAATATCTGTTCCAGAAACAGGAGACTTGAATAAAACATTTGTGTTTACTAATTACTAATTACTCTGTTTTGCTAGATTTAGCATTTTGCCTTCTGGAACTCCAAATTGACATCTGAACATGGGCAGTAACAGTTTATTAAGTAACAGTCTTATTAGAGGAGTTTGAGGTAACCCCATTAGAAATTATGTAGCAGGGAAATAGATGCCCTAAAACCACCCACCTTTGCAGACTGCTACTGTGTGCAGAAAATTTATATTCTGTTTAAAGAAATGTTGGCAACATTTAGAAACAAATGGGTCTATGGATTTCCAAGATGTAGGACTTGTTTTGAAATTTGTAGTCCATCTTCATCCCTGTTAAACATTTGCACAGAATACAATTTTATGTGAGTTTTCAGTTTTTTATTTAGAGTTGTTCCAACCCTGTGAGTTGTGGTGGTTTTTACTCTTAAGTGTTGCCATCTGACAGAGGACAGTCTCTCTGTCACATTTACTGTTATTTATAGCTCTGGTTTAGTTAGCAGAAATTGTTGGTATGAATTGGCAACACATTGCCCTTCAACTATTTTTACTCTGCCCTAAATGTAATTGATACATGCATTGTATTTTTAATAAAATTATAACTCTGTAACTTTCCTGCTACAAGGTATTTCATTGATTGATTGATGTAGTTTTATTTTCTATACATAGGAGGCAAAATGAGGATGAAAATAGTGTTTTTATTATTCCTTTGATAGGATGTTAATTTCTGGTACAAGTATTGCTCTACTAAAGATGAGAGCGTCTTAAGGCAGTCTGAGATTATATGACACATGTAGGATGCTGATGCATAGAGGTCTTTCCTTCTGATAAGCAGTTATTAAGAACAACTAGATAAGCTGCTGGCACCTTCTCTTACAAAGCTCCAAGCAGAGAACAAAGAGAAAAAAGAAGGCGTTACATTCCCAAAGTCATGGGTAGAATTCAGCCAGCATACAGATTTTATTCACTAACAGGTTAGCTCTTTCATGGAGGTATATATAGACAGATATGCTTCCCTTAGGACATAAGCCTGGTAATGCAGTTGAAACTTGTTAATGACTTTTCATAGCTGGGCTTTCTGATTTGTCTTGAAGCCATTAATGGATCTAATCCTTGGCTTCCATTCCAGACACCATCAAAACAACATGGAAATTCTCTTTTGCAAATATTTCATGTGAATTGAAAGTTAACTAAGAGTTTTTAATTTCGCTTTTTCTGCTTTCTTCTCTTTTTGAACCTAAGGATCATGCTTACCCTTTTCCATTTCTCCAGTAGTTATCCCATATTTGCTAAGTTCTCAGAGGTGCTGAGGTGTTATCAGCTAAGATTGTTCAATATAGAGGGAGTAATTGTTCTGAAATCACCCAACATATTTAAGTGTACTGAAACCTGACCCTTTCATATTCCTGTCCTTCTTTTCCAAATGTCATTGGAAAAGACATTTTACACACTTGAAAGGTGGGATAAACTGTTCTACATCAAGCCACAAGCTGTGGTCCTTTTCTTCCCTCAGATACTGGACATGCAGCCTTTACTTAAGTCCTGATGTTCTAACTAAAACTGGTTACAACTGCATGTACATTTCTGTCACTGTTTAAAAAAGTTGCACCCCAAGGTGTGTCTCCAAAACCAGTGTCAAATTCTGTTTAAATATGTAAATCAGGAAATCATATACTAGATGAACAAAAAAAAGCTAGTGAACAACAGGTAGTGGCTGATGAATGACAGTCATTACCATGCAATTTCTGTCCAAATATAGCTCTGGTTTGTACTCAAGTTTTCTTTTATCACACCTTAGAAGTAACAAAAACAGATTGAAAAATAAATAAAAATTTTTAGCAGATATTTTTTTTAGTAATGCAAAGGGAGATGAATTATTTAAATGGCTTACATATTTTCCTTTTGGAAATTAGTGTGATTTGTCAGGTGTAACTTCTCTTGGCTCAAAGCTCATCATGTTAATGAGGCTGAGACCTGGGTAAACTGTTCTAATACTGCATCTTTTTGCCCTGCTGCTAGGTTTAAAATGCTGTTTCTTCAGCTAATCTCTATGTGTGGTATTGTCATCAATACGGGGCAGTTGGAAAGCATCTGGCTGGAGAAATTCCCAGGAAGCCAAGAAGATGACTAACACTGTAGTAAGGAACTGCATAATGAGATTTTAAAAAGTCTAATAGCTATATATTTGTAACATAAAAGTAACAAGGACTTCCCTTTCCTGCATCCCATTATAGATACGGTTTTGAGAAACAAGTAATGGAATGAGAGGGCGGCTGGAATAATAACGGAAGGTGCAAAAGCCTATGAGATGGCTTTAAACTGAAAGAGAGTAGGATTAGATACAATATTAAGGAGAAATTCTTTACTGTGAGGATGGTAATGCACTAAAACCTGTTGTCCAGAATAATCATGGTTGCTCCCTCCTTGTTCAAGGCTGGTCTGGCTGGGGCTCTGAGCAAACTGTCTAGTGGGAGGTGTCCCCACCCATGGCAGAGGCACTGAATTAAATAACCTTTAAGGTGCCTTCCAACCCTAACCATTCCTTGATTATATGAAGATAGGAGGATGAACACTTGTGATTCCACAAGCTGACTTCAGGATCCATCCCATCCTGTTTTTTTCCTGGCAGTGGCAATTTGTCAGAGATGTGAATCACAACCTACAGCAGCTGAGCAGGAACATGTACAGCAAATATACAATTAGGCTTCTCAGAGCAGCTGCAAACTCCTCACACGTTCACCTATTATTGGCTGGCCAACATTTTTTTTGTTCCCTGTAGTCTCAGTCTGGAATTTGGGCTGAACCCTTTCCCTTTGCCTTGCTCAGGAAATCCCAGGTACAGGCAAACACTGGAGTGACTGGTGTTTATATGGACTGATTCACATTCCTCTTCCCAGAGAGGCAGCAAATCCAGACCTTCAGTGCAAGACCGTGTTGAATACAAGGCACAACTGCTTGGTAATCAGAAGCATATGGCACCAGCATGTGATCACCCTAAGAGCTGCATGAGCAAGGGGAGCTCCTGGCTGCATTCCAGGGCTGAAATAGGTAGGTGACAGTCAGCTAGGGTGAGCCTATGTAGTAGAGGTCACAAAAATTAAAAGAAAGAAAAGCAAAATAGTGGGGTAACTGTGAAAGGTGTATGCAGAGATTTTAGTCCATAATGCTGCTAGTGGTGATTAGAACCAGGACCTCAGTAACAGGTGGACTTTACTCCATACATTAACACGATAGTTATTGACAGCAGGAAAAATCTGTGGATATGGCCCATGTGAATGTGAAAGCTTATATCCCATTATGGAACTCAGGCAGGCAGCTGGAACAACCACAAATCCATGACTGAAATGCAAAAAAGTAAATTTATTTCATTACCTCGCTAACCAGAGGATCCCAAAGCAATGCCAGGGCAGAGACACGGGAGTAGGAATGCAGGAACCATCAAGCTCAGTCCATCCTGAGGCGTGGCAGGGCTGTTCTTTGCACCCACTTATTGAGGGGCCAAGCACGTGGATATTGTCACCATGCTGTGATCTCTGTGCTTTTCATGATCTCTGAACTCTGGTCTTCTGTCTCCCAAAACAGAGAGCTCAAGCACATCCCTGAGAGTGCCTCCAAGTCTCTCAAAACACCTATGTTACCTCTATGCAGAAATTTGACTTCTCAGACAGGGGATAGGCAGCAGTAGGCATAATATATGGGATTTCCCACATTGTTATTTTCCAGATATCCATCTGCAAAGTCACTTGAACAAATCTACCATCTTCTTTGTCATTTTTCTGCTTTTAACCCTTTCCTCCCAACACCCACATAGTAGTTTAACAGGGCCCACTGCAAGGGTTATAGTGGTAAAGAAGACCAAAGCCTTTCTCTTGCAGCCAGCAGTAGCCACTCAGCTGCTGCAAACGATTCAAATTCCACTAATTTAAAAGAAAATTGTATCAATTTGCACTAGTTGAACAGTTGCTCCAGATCTTACAAAGCAAACCCTACTGTTTCTTATTTTTCTTCAAATGACCACACTTTAAAGTGTCTCTGTAACCAGTAGGTGACAGCATAGTGTCACCAGAAAAATAGAAATTATTAAAACTAACAGGGTGAAAACACAGGAGCTATTTGGATAGTGTTTTGTGGGTTTTTTTTTGGGGGGTGTCTTTTTTTTAGTTTGGTTTGGTTTGAAGTTTAATTATATAGTCAGACCTTATTATCATTGCTTAGTCATGGTTTTTCTCTTTGTTAAGCAATTATTTTTATTTTATTTATACATTTTTTAATTCTTAAGAATAGTTAACCCATGGGCTTTTGCTAGAAAAATATCTCAGGCGGTATTTTCCTGCCAAGAAAGAAAGAGCTAATGGTATTTTTCTATGAAGAGAAACCACATTGCATTGGAATATGTATCAATAAGTGTGTAATATCTAATTCAAAGGATTCTATATTGTATAAAATTCTTGCTTAATGTGTTAGTACGTAACCTAAAATATTCTCACTAATGAGAACAAAAAGTCAGTTTTTGGAAAGTTTATTGGCAGCTTATTTGTTTCCCAAAGCAGATGTTTACCTTTGTTTTGTTTGGGGGACTTCTGAGAGAGAATAAAAGGCTATTTAATAAAGTCCATTAAGAAAGATTGACCCTACATAAGATGCACAAAGAAGAAGCAAGCAAAATGCTAAACTCTCTGAAGAGTAACAGGCATTCTGCAAAAAAAGACAAATTTCACTCCCTGGTGCAAACTCCCTCTTTGCCTCATTTTGTTTTATTTTTCCTTTATGCTATCTGGTGAAATAATCCCTCTGAATACCTATTTAACATCTGCTATGGTATGTGATTTGCTCTGACAAGTGAATTGTTTCAGTCTTGGTGAAGACAATACCTAGGGACTTGGAAATTCTGCGGCTGCCTGACGATGTTATGTACCAAGCAACCTTAAGCAGTAGCATGGTAAATTAAATTGCATCTAAAGGCATTCCACTGTTGAATTATGTATGCAATGGCATAGCAATACAGTGCTAATAGAATTTCTCCATCTAAGGACCAAATTGTATGGCTTTAGGTTTGCTTGTTTACAGTGGGTATTTTTTGGGGGGCCTTTTGATGTTTCGGTGATTTTTGGATGGTGAATGGCTTTGCTGTAGTAGGTATGAGGGAGAAGGGGAGTTGTTAGACACTTTCTATAGACATGTTTTCACTAACTTTTGGACTGGGGCATCCTCTGCCAAGTAGCTCTGATGACTGCAATAAAGAATTGTCCAGCCATACAGAGATCATCACTATGCTCCCTTGAGTAGCTGAGGAACAAAATCTGATTTCCTGACAAAATACTTCTGTGTGTATGTTGCATTACACCACCTACTAACTTCGCTGTACATTTAGTCACACTACAGTTCCTCCGCAGACTGAATTGTGATGGAAGGGAATCTCCATGAGAAAACAAAACAAAAGAAAAAAACCCACAACCCCACACCCCTCTCTGATGCTGTGGGATTATTTTAAAGAAAATACTTTCATGAAAACTGTGTGTTTTAGCGTGTGGGTGAAAACTGGACTGTTCTGTTGTAATGAAGATGAAGACCTTGACAGTCATCCTCCTTACTTCTTGGCAGGTTTCTCTGTGTACTGAATAACTGCAATGTGGAAAATATAGAATGGATACAATGTTTTTATTGCACCTGTGTGTATCAAAGTCTCTTTCAAACTGAAAAGAGTGTTCCAGATCACCAGACTGATCTTTCTCTAGACTCTGCCCTCTCATACCGATCTGTGTTTTTCATGTGGATCAGAGGAGTGAGTGAGTGACCTCCATGCAATCCATGCGAAGTCTCAGAGGTAAGAGAAAGGGTGCTATCTGCTTTCTTCCAGTCTTCAGGAGCTGCCTCCATTTGTCACGACCTTTCAAAGACAGTCAAAAGTAGATTTACAATGGCATTGGCCAGCTCTGTTGGCACTTGTCTGTGCATCCTACCAGGTTCCACAGGTTTATGCAAGTCTTACTTTTCTAAATCTTTCTTAACCTGACCCTTTTCCAACAAAACTAAGTTCTCCTTGTTTCAGACTTTCCCTGCAGAAGACTGGTTTTACCAGTACAGACCAAAGCAAAGAAGGCATGGTCTTCTAGGACACCTCATCAACTCCTTGATCGTCTGTGTTAGGAACTTTTTCATCAATGTCCTCCAGAAACCTTTCATATTGTTTTTGTTGTTTGTTGGGTTTTTTTGGTTTTTTTTTGTTTTGTTTTTGTTTTTTTTTTTTTTTTTTTTTTTTTTTTTTTTTTTTTTTTTTTTTTTTTTTTTTTTTTTTTTTTTTTTTTTTTTTTTTTTTTTTTGTTGTTTTTGTTTTTTTTTTGTTTTTGCCATTTGTTGTCCCTTCAGCAGATACTGGGTTGGTGAGGCTTTCCAGTTGAGTTTGAACTGTAGCTTCTTTTCTCATCTACATGCATACCTGAGAACTAAGGTAGCCGTGTCCTCTTCCAGAATATTTGTTTTATAGACACAAAGAATTGTCTCAATATTGCTTCCTGACAGGGTTAGCGAAGCAAGTCACTGTATTCCACAGCCTCTTTCCAAACTTCACTCAATGTACACATTAAAAAAAATGAAAGGCACCTCTTTCCTGTATGAAAAAGGTAAACATTTTCCCATCTACTGAATGAAATTAAAAACTAAACAGTATAATAGCATCTCCCATGTCTGCACCAATATATTTCAGTAAACAGTTTCAAACTCATTAACTTCTGATGGTAGATGTCCTACCAAAAATAGAATGTCTGACACACTGGTGATTAAAATTTCCATAATGTCATCCTACGGGTAAGGCAAGTCTAGGTGAATTCACAGCTATTAAAATACTTGCTTATGAAATTGTACACATGTAAAAAGCATTTGCTAAGACATATCTGGTTCTAAAGTTCTGTGGGAGGAGAGACCTGATGACATACTTGACATTAAAAGAATACTTCATTTGATTCCACGAGAATAATTTTGTGGAAATATATAAATATAGAAATATGTGTGGAAAGATATAAATTTTGTGGAAACCTCTAAGTAAGGTTGCATAAAAGAACCTGACTGGATTAGCACTGGGGATTTCTTTCCCTATTTAAAAAAAACCCACAAGCAAATAAACAGACAGAAATCCTATGCAATTTTCAATCCATGCCTGCCTTTTTATATCCTTTTCCTTTTCCCCCCAGCAATTTCTGAGCTCTTTGATAATTTTTAAATAAATTTAATAGACAGTTAAAGTTCATTAGGAGATTTATTTTTATGAGTTTCAAGAAAGCCGTCAAGCAAGTAGGAGGTTGTCTCATGATCCTATTGAGTAAAATGTAGTGTGAAATGAACCATATACACAAATATATATATATATATATATATATATACATACATATATACATATTTGGCCATGTCCAGGTAGCAAATCAGCATTAATGTAGTTCTGTATTGGAATGTGACCCACATGAGAACAGAAGCCACAATATGTGCTGCACTCCCAGATAAACTTGGAGATATTGAAGTACATAGGTTCTTGAGAAAATTTTGGAAGTTTGAAATATCTTAGAAGAAATATAGGCATATAGGAGACAAGTCATGAGGAAGATAAGCTTCATTAGTTTTAAGCGTCATTGGGGCATCTTCTTGCTAACAGAAGCAACTTGAATATTGATTCTGCTTGCAAGTGCTGTCATTTAGGTGTCTTGTTAACAGGAAAAAGGCAAATTCCTGTTGTTGCACTAGACCACAACATGAAGATGTCAGGTCTCATTAGAGATGTAGGCAAGACTACCAGAATACACATGGCATGTGTGCTGCTTCTTTTAAAAGGATGTAAAACTTTCTCTCAGGCGTTTGTGATAGTGAAAAAAAAAATAAAGGCAAGAATCTTCCTACTATTTCGCAGTACTGTTGTTAAGGAAATGCAAATTTGAGAGCCTCTAAGACCTGAGTGCTTTCTCTACTTCAGTCTTTGTGCTACTGCATCTGTTTGCAAGTGTGGACACAACAAAGCTGAGACTATACCTTAGAGATACCAAGATATGCAACAGACACATGCCCAGCCTCACAGACCAGCACAGACAGAGAGCAGTGCCTTTATTGCCCCCTGGATTAATACCTGTGACAGCTGCACAGACATGGACAAAACAGACAGCTAACCCTTTTTCTCCTCTCTGGCTCACCAGGATTTCTGATACGTGCACATTCTCAGTCTCCCGATCCATAGACACCTGAGTGTCCACAAGTCCCTTGAAAATAGACGACATCATAAGTCCTGTCTGAATCCATGCCCAAATTCTTCACCTTTTTTTTTGGCTCTCAGCTTTGGTCTTGTGAGTTTCCTAAGACTGGTCTACACTTCTCCCACTTGACTTCACTGGAAGTCATCCCACATACCCACACATGTAACAAAGAGAAAGGTCACCTGGAAAATATGACAGGTGGTAGTCAGGGGTGGGGCTTGGCCTTATCTGCAACTTTTTTTACATAGAGCTTATACCTTTTAATCCTCTTTTCCTTCATTTTTACATTCCTGTTCCTTCCCAACTCTTTGATCCAGTCCTTTACCTGCATTTGGCCCTTCCCCTAAACATTTCAGAAGTTTTGCACGTTCACTCCATCCCAAGATATCCTATAACAAATTTTACACTATGCTACAAGCCTCCTCAAACATCCAATAATAGTTTGGGTTTATATCCCAATAAAGCTTGCTTTTCTCCCTAGAAGACCCAAGGCAGTCAAGCTACACTTGGTTCCTTTACTGGCCCATCCATCTGTGACCTGAAAGCTCTTGCCCTTCATACCATCTCTGATGCTTCAATGTCATTACAGTTCATATATTCCAGTGTTCAGTTTTTTTATTCTTCTTGTCTCTTGACTTTGGTATTGTTTTATGTAATATTGCTGCCAGCCTCATAGTCTGGATGTTCCTGCATTCAGAATATTCATATATCTTTCCATCCCACACACCCTTACATCTCAAGAGTGACTATGATCTTCACTCTTGTCCTGTGTGCTCCTTTCCTATATTTTCCATCTTTAAATGTATGTGTGAGTCTTGTTTCTCTCATTTAAAAAAAAAATCTTCTTCATGGATCTCTTCTGCCTTTAGAGAATATTAGAATCATGATTCTTAATTACAGTTATTTTAAATACATTGCCTTGATTACAAAGTGTTAAGATGTATTGAACCTGACCACCAGAGGGACAATTACAGAATAAGAATAATCATAGAGTAATTTGGGATGTAAGGAACCTCTTGAAAACACTCTGTTCAAACTCCTTTTCACAGCAGTGATGCTTTCAGAGTTAAATCATGTTTCTCAGGAACGCATCTAGTCAAATACTGAAGAAAACCAATGATGTATCTTCCATAACCTCTGTTGGAACTGTGCCAGAGTTCATCCAGCCTCATTATAAAACCAAAGCAGATTTCAATAGAGATGTTTTGGTTTTGTTACTTTTGGTTTTTCCCCTTGTTTTAGCAATATTTACAGAAGTGGGAGAAAACACTGGCTTTTCACCAAAAAAACCACCAAACTTCAGTATTTGAGATAAAGTATTGTATCATGTCCTGTAAAGAGAAAGAAAACTTTCCAACATAATTCTAGCAAGAGTTTTTAATCTTTTTTCATTTAAAACAAAGCCTTTAATCTCTAATCTGCACACACAGAGTCAATGTTTTATTTTTTAAGTCAGGCTTTTCAGTGAGAGAAGACAAGTCTTGGGGTTCATCTTACAACAAAGATGATGATATTTACCTGGGACTTAGGACTCAGTTTTGTACTCTGTCTCAAAATTACTGTGTGACCTTACATATTTCTATAAATTAATCTGTAAGCCTATTTCTAAAGCAAACGAAAATCTGATGTGCTTTTCAGAAACCTCTAAACACATGTGAAAACCTTTTGAAACCACATCTTGGCCTAATCTACAGAATTCAGAAATTCAGATGTGTTAATACTCCTATATTTTATATATATATATATCTCTCTATATATCTATATATATATATCTCAGACATTTCTACATTTTCCCTTTAAATTTGCTTTGTACTCAGCTGGGACAAATAGGTTCTTTTAGAGGTCAATCCCTCTGACCAATTTTAGAATGGGACACACTGTTGCGTAGAGTACTATTCTTCCTCCATAAAATCCATAAGAAGTCTAGCTTGAGCAGAGTAGTTAGAGATCTACATTTCCTCTGCTAAATTTCTAGGACACTAGGGCTTTTTTGATTCTTTCTTCCTAAGCAATTTAGTTATCTTTAGTGAAAATTAAATAACTATGCATTTCAAATGCAATAACACTATATCTTTATCTCACTGGGATTTTGAGAGTCTAGACAGTTACAGAGGGTAGGATAGTAAGTGCAAGAAATCTGTTTTAACTGCATCTTCAGTACGTTTGGTTTTCCTGTATCCTTACAGAAATGTTGATAAAATCCCTCATATTTTTGGGGTTATATGCAATATACACAAATACTAATCAGAAATTACATTTCTATATGTAATAGACAAAGTAAGGTTACAACTGGTATATATTCTTTCCCTTAGGTGAAATATTCTTCTGTCAATATAGTAACCTACCAAAAAAACCATAGTTTTAGGATAAAATAAAAGGTGTAGGGTTGCTTTTGTTATAATTTAGTTGAGCATCATGGCCCACTGATTGGACAACCAACCCGGGCCTTAGGCATTGAGCTGAGATTCTTCCACAATTCTGCTTAGTGAACTAGAAATAACCTTGGCCAAATCACTACCTCTTTGTGTGACTTCTCACATCTTTAACAGTCATAACTGTTCTTTGCTCTTTTGCAAAGGGGCTAGAGATTGCTGTACTGTCCAAGCTGTGCAATCTATTATTACCCATTTCAGGACAGGCTTTACTTAATATCTAAATTTGATTATCTTGCCTCTTGCTACATATATAGTCACTGGAACTATTCTTCCTTAAATTTACATTTATGCTTAAGTACTTTACTAAACTGAGACTTAAATTCTACTTAATGGGAAAAGCTGACATTTAATAACACATAGGGGTGTACTTTCTTATTGATTCTGTAGATATTCATGATAAAGCCGCTGTAATTAGAATGAAGGATGTATACTCTTGTGCTTCAGTAAATTATTTCAATTTAATTCTTGTGTGCCATTGGATAGTATCCATCAAACTGTGACTCACATAAAGGCCGGAGACAAATTCCATATTAGATCAGTCATTCTTGGCTTTCAGTTTGTGTCTAATGCTGAATCTTTTTCACTGTATTCAGATTATTTTGCACATTTTCATTGCAAAAACTATGGAAAACATCACTTTTTCTGTGAAAGCTTCATAATAATTGACATGTATCCTTAGGAAAGTATCATCTTTCAATATTTTGGTTTTACACTGATTTACCTTAACTCTTGTTTAACAGCTTAGATTATATTTTCATGCTGCCTATCATAAAGTGTAATACTCCCAAAATTACAGCCTCTTACAGAAATAATTAGAAGGTATGTGGCTGTCCATGAATTCATTTTGGGCTCTCAGGAGATGGAGGTCATGCCATATCTCATCAGAGAGGCACTTTATGCAATATTTGTAACAAAGTTTCAGATTAAACATGTGATAGCTTGATATCTTGAACATGAGTTTTTTGCCTTTCCTTAGCAGAGTAGCTCACTTGCATGTTGATAGGTGCCATGGTTATGAAATATCTTCCCCTTATTAAGCTTTATATTACAACATTGCTTAGTGAAAAACTATTCTTTATTCACATTATGGTCCTCCTAGAACATGCAAATGTGTTCTCACATTCCCAAGGCAAATATCAAACAGAGACACAAGCAAAGCATCTCCATCATCATTATGTTCCTATCCCGAACAGATGTGGATTAGTGATGCCTTATTGCCAAGATCACAATCTGTAGTAGAATAAATTGATGTTGCTCTGAAACTCACCATGTCTTTTAATTTTTTATTTTCCTCAGTTTTTCCAGTCACTGAGGAAGAAAAAAGCAAGGTACTGAAGTTCTGATAATGAACACTTTAAGATGTCATTCCAAAGTTCTAAAATTTTGTAATATCCAGCAGTTGTCACTTGGGTCAGCGAAATTTATAAAACTATATCATATAAAGTTTATAATGACACCTAAGATTACAGAGGCTTTTTTAATTGACAACTTTCAAAACACTTTTACCAGGAGACAATAAGCCCCATCATCATCAGATTAGCAAAGTAAGTTTTGGAAGCTTTTTTTTAGGATAAAAAAAAAAAAAAACCTTTCAGGTAAACATCTCTTGGAGATTTTCTAAAAATGATTAAGGTTTTCTCAAAATGAAAAGATGAACAAGATGGATGATGTCTTGAGATATTTTGTGTACTTGGCTATATTCTCATTTTATTGATAAAAGTTTTTAGTGTGGAGGTAAAATGATTGGTTTAAGGTCATCAACAGACAAAGAGCAGAGCTGGAAACACTGCATAAATCTTCTGCTACTCCATCTTCTATTTTTCATGGATATCTATTTAAACTCTGATTAGAAATGTAGACTTAAAGACAGCAGAAGAAATAACTCTGTGGAATGTATATCAATTTTTTGAAAAGAAATTTAAATCCACCTATCAGTTTCCTTTACTCTCTCCGTTCTTAGTACACGACTGTGAAATCTTGCCTAAAACTGACCGATTTGAGAAGAACAAGAGGAACAGCATTAAGTACACCATTAAATTAAGAAATAGGTTATGTCTGAGATTCACCATGTTTTTTTACTGTGCTTTCATGATTTTTCTGCCTAACTAGTACCCCAATATCAGTAAATAAAATATTTATCGTAGATGAGGGAAATTCCCAGAAGAAGTGCTGTGTTAGTAGTAGATGGTTTTCTATTGACATGTGGGGTATTTTCTACCCTCATTAGCCCTCCCAGTCAATTTCATATTTGCATAATGAACGTTTGTGCTAGCTTTGATTCTGACATTAGTTTTTAATGAGTGGTTCTTACACCTATAGTCAAATTAGGGCAGTTACCAGAGCTTAACAAAACAACACCAATGTGACTCGAGTTTTAGTTTGCTAAGTATTTTGTATAACTACAAATAATAGAAATGATACAATCTTTAAGCCCCATTGCAACATATCTCTGAATATTGAAAGTTTATTGAAATATATATATATATATATAGGTATAATCTCAATCCAGATGCTTGACCAGAGAGTCTGGAAGGAAAATGGTAAAATTTTTGAGACCTTGCCTTTCAAATATATAGTTTAAGACAAAATATGTCAACAGTGGTGTTTTTTCCTACTCCAGAGGTACTAGTATGAGTGTAGAAACACTAACTATTGCAATCCATGTACTGAGGATAACTTTAGGCCTGCTTCCTGCCTTAAGATATAGAAAATGTACTCTTGCAAATTAAAAGAAATATTAGGAAATTCAAACATTAGAATTTGCTACAAAGACAATAAAAAATTAAGTCTAATAAATCTATATGTCAATTTGGAAGCTATAGAGCTGTTCTGTTTGTACTTTTACCAGAATATATGTTGAAATAATTCTTCTAATTTCTCTCCTGCTATTCCTGATCTTCTTCAAAAATGGCAAGTGATGAGTTATATGTTCCACTTGATTTATGGTGTTTTATGTGCTTGCAAGATACAAAGATCTTCAGTGTTCTTGCACAATTTAAACTAAACCAAATTAACTTGTAAATGGAAGCATGATTTCTTGAAATCTAGATAACTAAAAAACCTGCAGATGTTTAATTTAAAATTACAGAACATTCATTACACAGACTGTGTAATAAAAATGGTCCCAGGATACATGGCTTTTCAGGGACATCTGTGAGTAATGCAAATGAGGATGCTGACTGACAGCCATGAAAATTATTCACAGAGCAGCAGGGTGGTAGCAGGAGTTTCTGCAAAGATGCTTGCAGCAAGTCTGCTGCACAGCTCTGTTGAACATCTCACCTCTGTTCTCTGGCCAGTGCTTTTTTTTTTAAAAAAGGGGATGAAACTCTGGATGGAAATCTTGAATCTGAGCACTCTTCTCAGTCATCAGGACACCACAAAACTTTATACATTCCTGCTTGCCTGCAGTTCAAAGGGGGATACGTTTCAGACAGAGAGGCTGCAATTCAGATGATTTCTTGTATTCCTGGGTAATAAGACCTGCCTATAGCTGACATGCTCTAATAATAGAGTCTGAAGAGACAACTGCCAAAATGCACCTATTAGAAAATTTAGTTGGAGGAGTGCTTCCTTCGCTTGTACTCAGAAAGTCAAAACTTTAAATATTTTCTTATAAACTGCTACAGAAACTTAATTCAGAAATTTTAAAAAGTGTAGCTATTCTTAACAGTTATTTTTAACTATTAAAAGAAAAAATAATAAGCAACTTCTAATGTTCTCTTATAATTTATCCTATTGTGCACAATTATACATCAGAATTTTGTGCTTGTACCATGTCACACATTTGAAGCAGCAGGCAAAAAAACTTAAAAGTTCAATGACAAGGTCTTTTGGAGTCATGACATATAAACCCACAGGCTGTCATTATTGTTAAGCCTCCTACGTGCATGTTTTCATCTGAAGCTTGATTTTCTTCAGTGTCACAGGCTTGTTTCTGTTCTAGAAGGAGCTCAGTTTGGGTGTAACCTCTTTTCTTTTGCCTTGATAGGTAATCCTGTTCCATAAATGAATGAAAATCTCAGTGATTTTTTGCTAGTCCAAACCCATGCCTTTATATTTTTTGTGTCCAAAAAAACTTCAAATATAAAGTTAGCATTTTTATAGGACTAATAAGGTAATTAAGATACCGTATTAAAAAAGGAAAGTAGTCTTTACTGAAAATTTTAATCACTTGTACTGGGCTTCCAGCCCAATATCAGAAAAACATTTACATGACAGAGTACAAGGTTATGTCCTACAATGGAGAAGACAAGACATATAAGACTATCTAAATCTTTTTATTGGTCTCTCAGTGGAGTGTTCATGAAGTAAGACTGTCATAGAGAGTGAAGAATCCAGAGTGAAGTGAGTACAATGGTTATTTGGTGTTCAGGAAGAAAGACTTTCAAAACCAGAAGGCAGCTTGGGGGAGATGTGCTCTGTGGTGTGTTTGGTGTTGGCCTCAGCCACTCAGCTCAGGAGTTGCATCCTCCGTGAACCCACCATGCCAGCTGGAGTTTAAAGATTCAGCCCCTGGAGGGTGGGAGCACTTCTGAACTTCACAGACCATACCAAGACCTTTTGCATCCCTGTTTTCCTTCTCTGCTTCCCAATGAAGTTTTCTGCCTTAGCGGAATAAAATCTTGTTAAGATTCCTTTTGTGATAGGTCAGCCCTGTCACAAAATTAAATCTTCTATGGTATTTTATTACTCACATTGGTGCAAACCAGTGCTGCTTGGCAAGAATATAATGCACCTGGATATACTGAGATGTTCTACTAACATTAATTTTCTTGATATCTTCGAACATCCCCCAACAAATTGCTTTTGGTCACTTGTTTTATTTCTACTTGTAATTTCAACTTTTAATTCCATAACTACTTTTCAAAATGAAGGAAAGGAAGGGAAAAAGATGGATATTGGTATTCCTGAAACTAATCTGTGCAAAATTGCTACTATCATTATTTTCAGACATGGAAATGTAATAGATGATGCAGTATATCACTTCTATGTTTTGTTTTCATTTTATTTCTAATGTTAATTATATTTTTTTCTTTTTTAAACTTTCAGTTCCTTGCAGAGACAATGCAGTAATTCCTGGATTTTATAAGAAAGAAATCAACAGTGATTTCACGCTAATATCAAGAAGCTAGTGGGAATAACCTATATCCATTTTTTCCCATTTACACAAAAAAATTTCCAAAGAAATTTTGGAACTTAAACTGAGAAATATGATAGATGAAATGAGGGAGTACTGGAAAACATGAAATTTCTTCAGAAATTATTGCATCAAATAATGTTAAGAATCTATTTTTTCCTGACCAAACAAACCTGCAGAGTTTTTTTGTTAAGTAAGCTAAGTAAAAACATATATCTGTTTCTGGTGCTGTTGCTGGAGATATGGTCAGCTGAGGCATATTCTGAACTGCTTTTATATTAAAAAGTTGTCAGCACACATAAATGTTTCTCCTTTGTTGTCCTGCAACTTTGAAACTCCATCTTTTCCCACTTCGGTTTATAAATCACCAATACTTTAACCCCTAGAAAGTGCTAAAAAAAGTAATTTTCTTTTCCTTCCTCTCTGTCATGAGCAGAAGTGTGTGATGGGTGAATATAAGACAGGGATTGTTATATTGATATGATCTTTTAGACCTTTTGTTTAAGTAATTTACAGAATATGTGATTTTGGAGATGCCATTAAAATCTGTCCTCTTATAGTGCCATAGGGCTGAGATCTGTGTTAAGAATGATACATTTTTACGAAGATGTAATACAGTCTGGGTAACATTTACAGCTACACAGGTATCTACAACCTGATGATGAAAGATTGATTCACCTTTTAGGATGAAATATGGTCTGGCTCTACCCACGTCAGTATATTAAACAGAGTTGAGAACAGTGCCAGGCATGAGAATGTGACTGCACAGACTGCAGAATTTCTCAAGCAGTTCCTTGAAAACTTTTTGCTTTTTCCAGCTCTACCTTAAACTGCTACTGAGTTCAGTTTGGAAGCAGAATCCTTCCAGTGACCTCACCCAGGAGACACTCTCCAAGCAGACTCTGCAGGCTGAGAATTTACTAGTTCTGTAAAACCCGGGCTCTTCTGTGCCAGCTGGCCTCAGTGATAGAGAGGCACGTTCCCAGGCATGTCTGCATACCCAAAGAAGGAGACACAAAAAATGCCTGCGAGTCTCTTTGTAGGTAAAATCAAATAGTCTTCGGTATCCTGGACATGCCAGGCCATCCTGTTCTTGTGATCTGTTTGGCTAAAAAAGGAAGCACCTGTGGCCAATATTTGGCAGAAACCTAAACATATGTGTTGCAGAGCAATTTCTCAGAGATGCACAGCTAAAAAATATGTTTAAAGATAAACTGAATTTATTTTCATCCTGTCAGCGTGTGATTACAGTTGTTTTTGTGTGCAAATTTTAGTTTCTGCACCTAGTGTCATGGTAGGATTGCTCACCCATGTGGTAAGTCTGCTTCCATAGGGCGCATTCCTGAAGCAATGTTTGTGGGAGCAGGTACTCCCTTCTCGCTTTGGTCCAAAGGGGTTTTTAAGATGGCCAATTTGTACAACCAAGGTATCACGACCAGGAGCTATGAAATAGAAGAGACACCTTCTTCCTCTCCCTGCCTAGTCATCAGTCTTTCCAAAACATTGCAGCTGTCAGATGAAACACACGAAGAAGCTGGAGATAATTGCAATGTTTTTGAATTAACATTGTCTTCAGCTAATAACCTAGGGGTATTCTTTTGTCACATGGTTTAAAAAAGAAAATCAGGAAACTCTCTAGAGGAGTAACTTCATGGAGTTGCCCCTACCCCAGAGGACATTCTCACCTCTGGCAATCAAGCAGTGCTTTTTGCAGAGAACTAGAACACCAGGCAGCTCCCTTGAGAACTAAGACAAATCAGTAGCTCCAAAAACCAAAGGAAATCCAGCTGGCTCTAAATATGTATGACATTACCGAATTGCCAAACTCAATTGTTTATGAGCACGGGGTTCATACTTATTATCAATACTAGAGCCAGAGGTGTTAAGGGAAGGTATAAAGGTTAATGCAGATTTTGTGGATCCAAACACCACTTTTAAATATAGGTTGATCTATGAATTGTTCCAAAATGCTTCTGTGCACTCTAACAGATGATTTGTTTGTAAGTCCTGCTGTAGAAAAAGGTAAACTAGAAAAATTTCCCAAATGCCTATAGCTGGGAAAATCAAGTTTGCTCGTGTTTGTGTTTGGTTGCTGTTTAATTAGTTTTTTTGGATTTATTTTGTCTTGTTTTGTTTCATTTAAACACAAGAAATTTTAATGATTCGAAAGTACTCTAGGGGTGCTGGATGTAATTCATCCTACTTAACCATAATGCAGATGTCTACATCTCAGGCAGTCTCCCAGGAATCTCTTCTTCTGTGGAGAGAAATAGACTTTGTAAAACATGCTTCAGCTCATCCTAATGTGTCTGTCTTCAGAAGATGAGTGACACATGCTCTGAAAGTGCCTGTATGTAAGTACCTTATGACGAAGGAAGGCTTCAAGATGTATGTCATGCTTGTCTAAAACCGAGATGGATCCCACTTACAGCATTTATAGATTGTTTGGTCAGATTAATCACCAGCTCTAGGTCTGCACAGATTTGTTTCCAAGGCAGTGTATCCCATGGGTTATATTTCCCACTTAAATAATATTCTCTTGAGCAAATATCAAAGTGGTGGAACATCTCTCCTTTAATACAAATGACATTACAGTGATGTACAGCAATGAGTGAACTCTAGAAAAACTCTGGAAAAAAATCCACAAAAGCATTTGGGATTAGCCAAAGATTAGCAAAGATTAGCAAAAAGACTTGGGATTAGCCAAATTAAAAAAATAAGCAAACACATCAAAATCCACAACATGTTAATTAAGATCCCTAAATATTTAGAAACCATTAGGAAAGGGACAACAAGAAAAAAGATGAAAATTTTATTACGCTTATGTTGGAGTGAAGGATTTAAAAAAAAGATAAAAAAAGAGATTATACAACCCCTCATGTAATAAAATAATTAAATATTTATTACTTAATAAAATTAACTAATAAAATATAAAAAGTTTTCTAGGAAGTATTTTACCTGAGATGATAATTTATAGGTATATTCTTATATTTTACTTGATTTAAATATGTTCATCTATGCTTAATAAAACCATTTTGTTTGGTATTAATTTGCCTTAAATATTTGCCATTAGTGCTGTTTAAATGAGTATCTGACTCTTGTTCCAGTGCTACACAAACTGTTGGTGTCAATTTGTCATCTGAGCTGAGAAACCTTCATCTGTTTAAAAGTCATGAGCCAGATATGCTAAAACCAAAAGTCCTGAAATTACAACCTAAATAGTTAGGATGCATTTTGCAACTTTGCAGGAGGATCCATTTGCTTGCATGTGTGACTAAAAATGCTTAAAGGAGAAATATCTTCACTAAAGTCAGTATGAACTTACCACAGCCCAAGGCTATCTTCAAATACAAAGGAAATAATACATCACTCCTCTGGCTCTTTTTAGGAGCTGTTTTTTCCTGCTTCACCCAGGATCTGCTGAGGGCTGAACTCATTGCTCCCAACAGCTGCTGAGGAGTGGAAATGAAGTGAGAGGTGCTGAGCTCTTCTCCCTGGTATCCAGTGATAGGATGTGGAGGAAGGTTTTAAAGCTGCACCACAGGAGGTGCAGACTGGACATGAGGAAGCATTTCTTTACCAAGAGGGTGGCCAAACACTGGAACAGGCATTCTTAGAAAGGTGTTCAATGCCCCAGACCTGTCAGTGTTTAAGAGGCATTGACACAATGCCCTTAATAATGCACTTTTGCTTGGCCAGCCCGGAACTGATCCGGCAGCTGGACTTGATGATCCTTGTAGGTCCCTTCCAACTGAAATATTCTATTCTATTCTATTCTATTCTATTCTATTCTATTCTATTCTATTCTATTCTATTCTATTCTATTCTATTCTATTCTATTCTATTAATTTCTGTGAAGCCCCTCATGCATCCATCAGTGCTCTTGCTCCACAAGTTTAGCACCACTAATATCACCCTTCCCTATACCATTCCTTTCTCCTGCAGCTTTTCATCCATCTCTGCATCCACTAAGAAACTAATGATGCTGAACTGTTGCAAGATTAAAATTGTTTGTGTTAAATAGTGTCTGGCACATACACGAAATGAGATAAACAGAAAGTGGGAATAAATTGGCTGTTATTTAAATGAGGCAAAGTCCTATGGGGATAAATGTCTGAATGTGTAACTTGAGATCACTCAAATGCACACACTTATGGAAGCTGAGTGAAAGCTTGTATTATATGTATTTTCTGTGATTCAAGTTTACATTTTAAACATCTTAATACATTTTTAATATACAAGGAGGAAAAATGGAGTGTGGAGCAAAGCAAACTAATGCTTTTTGCATAGTAGAGCTTGTATTTTTGATAAAGATGAAGTACCAACGGACATTTCAAACAAAGTGTGCCCCAGTTGATTTTTTTGAACACAGGCACACAGGAATATAATTATTTATCTAAACAATGTATGTATGAAGCAGTGTTGTTCAGACACTGTTTTATTTCTTTATATGGCAAAGTGGTTTAGAAAGGGAAAGGAAAAAAAAAAGGCTTATCTCTACAAAAGAAAATGAATAACACAATGTTGCAGATAGGTAGGTGTACGTATAAGAATATATAATTAACATAATACCTACCAAAATACCAGTTTCATCTCAGGTTAATTGTAGGCTCTTGAAGCACCTTTAGAAGATGATTAAAGCAATGAAATGGTAAACTTTGACCCTGCTTTCCTGCTTTCACAATTAGGGCGTGATTGCACTACAGCTTTCAGCAGACGTGACACATCAAAATCCTTCTAAATTCCAGTGATGACAGAGCATAAGTTGTTGTTCCAGGCTGGCTGCAACCTGGGAAAAGCATGGCATGTCTTTATGTGTTTTATTGCTGCATATTGTGCAGCAAGTGATCTAAGTTATAGTTCAATACAGCTAGGAGCAAACACCTGTTCCATTTAAGAATTTAAATTGTTTAGCCAAAGCATAGCTGGTTGGACTTAATGATCCAAGAAATCTTTTCCCGCCTTAACAATTCTATGGATCTATAATTACAGGATTCAGTACAGGTCATGTCTTGATATTTTCATGCTTGTATCAGCTTAAATCATGACAGTTCCTTCACATTGCCAAACATCAGTGTAAGGAAACATAGGTATTTTGTTTTTTCAAGCTTTTCCATCTGTGTGTGAAGTGGGGTACCTTTTGACACAGTATTAAAAGAAAAAGTGAGAAGTTTACTACACTTGAAAATATGCCTGTTCTTTCAACTCTTTGTCCAGTAAAAAATAAAATATTTATGTGAAAATGGCACAATAATTTTTAGTGAGATGGGTTTTTGCTCTCACAGGATTCTTTAAAGTCAAAGAGCTTTCTTATTTCTTTCCTTCTTTTCTCTGGTGGCAATTCTTAGCTTTTCCCCATGTTCTTCTGCTGCAGCTGCTTCATTATTTCACACTGACTTGTATTAATTTAGGACTAAAACTTCTGGCCCACATAATGAGTTCTTCATATGTTTTTCTTATTCCTTTTTTTTGTCTTTATATTAAATTTTCCAACTTTTCACCAAAGTTCTGCACATTAAATCTGTCCATATGACAGCCAAGCCTGAGTTATCTCCAATTCTATGATGTACTGCTATATTTTAATATATATTTGTTTTAATTTTTAGAAAAGAACAGACAGCTTTGTACCAACAAACACAACACTGTTGTGCGCCTCACATGTGAACTAAGGAACCTGTCTTACTTCTCTCCCCAACGTTTACTGCCATCATTTAATTTTTATGGCAAAAAATACAGTTCAGTTTGTCTGGATAATACCAAGATATGTGTTGGTGTTACTATGAGATGATAAGATGTTAAAGGGTTTTTTTTTCCTCAAGATGCTTGTATGGCTGCTATATCTGCATTTGGCTTTGGAGGTGTTTGTTTGTGTGTTGTGTTCCTCCTTGCCCTGTCTTATTAGGATTCAATTACATAGTCAAAATAACTGACTTGCAGAAGTGATTTCATAGATTTGATGTTTAAAATATATCATTATATGTCTGACTTTGTGTAACAAGGCATATGGTGCCCAGAGAAGCTGGGGCAGCCCAGTCCCTGGAAGTTTTCAAGGCCAGGTTGGATGGGGCTTTGAGCAGCTTGGTCTAGTGGAAGGTGTCCCTGTCCATGGCAGGGGGAATAAGAACAAGGTGATCTTTAGGATCCTTTCAACCCAAGCATTCTATGACTCTGTGATTCTATGACTGAAATCTTTATGATCCATAGAATTCGGTTTTCATAACAACAGAAGTAAAAAATGATAACCACTAAAAGGTCATGACCGAATTAGAGTATTTGATTTATGTACAAAAGTTAGGCCTGAATGTGAGCATTTAGTGCATTTAGTGCAATTTTACTTTTCTTCCTGTCTTTACATGACACAATGTATAGCAAGTGAAGGCAAACAACTTTTTTGCAATGGTATTTTCCCTCTGGTCTTGTAACGCACTGATGCACTTCAACACCCAGGCAATCACTCCTCCTGAGTGGTTCTCTAGAAACCTTGGTTGTTCCTTGTGTAGCAGCCCCATAAGCCCATCTGTGCTGTGTGTACAGGTGCAGCCAGCAGCAGTGCTGGGGGATGTCCCAGTGAACACACACAGACACACGCACACGTGTTATACACCCAGAACAGCCCATGAGATCTGCACAAGCCAAAATCAGTACTTCACTGGCACCACGTCTGGTCCAGCAGAACAATAGATTCATGAGTGGATACACACTAATGGATATCTCTGCTGGATAACATTGCATAGCTCCGATGGATAGCTGATGGCCCCTAGACCTACAGAGACCACCTATGTGGCCACCAGTGCAAGGCTTGGTCAGATGAGCAAATGGACCTGTAACCATCTTACTCATCTCTGCTTCCTTCATTCTCCCCTTCTCTGTTTTAAGTCATGCCCAGAACGAGCTCTAAAGTGAATATCCATTCCCAAAGGACTTCTGAAACCCTGTATGTTTCAAATATTGGCTCTTTTACCTTACAAACTGAAGTGTGACTGGTAGAATATTCCTATTTAAAACAATTGTATTTTCATTAGATTTTCTTGGGTTTAGAACTAGGCAAATACTTCAATTTTATAGTAGTTCAAACACCCAAGGAAATGTAGAAAATTATTTGAGCTTCTTGTAGATAAAAATCAGAAAAATCTGATGCAGTGGAATTTAAAAATATATTTTGGTTATTCATTTTCCAAATGCCTTTGTAAGGATGTTGTCCATAATTACATAGAGTGTACTAAACACAGTTTTACCAAAGCCATTTTTAAATTTTAATGTAATTTCTTTTTAAGACCACGTAGTAAGTAAGTAAAGTATTTTATAGTCTGTAATCATCAGTGTTATGTGGAGAATCTGAATTTTCTTTCTTCAGTATAAATGTTTCTTATTTTAAAGTAGATAAATCAAGCACAGATTTTAACAAAATGGTGATCACCTTAACTATAAAAGAGTTTAAAAAATACATCCCAACCATTAAAGTTAATGCTTTCAGAACTATTTATATTTCTGCCATTAAAAGGCTGTGCAAGGTAACACAGAGTTAAAATAAATTCCTTTATGACCAGTCACTAAACCCTTGTTATACACATCATTAAAATAAAGTATGGGAGAAAATATGTGACTCCATCAGAAATTGAGGTCAATTAGTGACTCGTTATGAAAAAGCAGTGAAATTGATTTGTAACTGTATCTCTTCAGGCTGCTGCCATTCTGTAGAGTTAATAATAAAATCTGAATTCTGACAAGGAGAGTCATTAAAGCACTTCATAGACAAGAGTTATTCATTACTTTAAAAGTTATTATCTTGAATTTATTCCCTTCTGCTAAAAAGATTTGTCATGTCCAAGAGATTAATGATTCTGAATACGAAAGAGATGGCTGACATAAGTTGTAGTTCTCTGTGTTTTCAACTGATTTACATGCAATCTGGGTCCTTTGTACAGTTTTTAAAAATTACTGCTCTCGAATCTCATGCCTTTATTTATTAATTTCCCTTCAAGAGTGTGGCACCACAGGGCCTGAAAATCTCCTGCTTACATATAATAAGGAAGTTGAGATGTACTGTATTTCAATCAGTTTTATTTCACTTGCATTTTAAAATTTTAAAATATCCAACATTTAAAAATATCCAATTTGTTTAATTTATTATCAGCTTAAATATGTCCAGAAAAGTCTATTTTCATCTCTCGTCTGCATAGGAAAGCTTTCACTAGATAAGAGCAGTAAGATTTTAGTGGTCTTTTTATCCCTGAATTATAAAAGTTTAAACTCTACTGGATATGCGTTTATGATTCTTCTCTAATCATCTGTCCAGGATGAAACTTGTAAGAAACCAAAAGCTAAATTCCCATTTAAGCAGAAATCAGCCAAAATGCTGTAAATGTGAAAAGTATGGATAACATACTTACCAAGAATTAGAAAACTACTGGTCAGAAGTGCTCAGAGAATTTCCTATTTAGCACTATTGCATTGTATAATGCTGCAATGCTTGATTATTCCTACTAAAATAGTATTTCACACTGGAGTTTTGGCTTCACATTTTTATTAGGTGATTTATCCATATAGGATGTTTACAGCATCTTAATACTCCTAACTAATGAACTGTAGCTCGTTCAGAAAAGGTGAGTGGCTTTAGCACTCATGGTTTGCATTTGATGTCTGCTGTGAACTCAGCCAGATGGATTACCATGGCAGCACACTTCTAGTAAGACTATGTATGTAATAGAGTAGGGGGATAACAAGAAAAGTTTCTTCCCTTAAAATTCCCCCAAATACGATTTGTGTGCGTGATGAGGTTGAGTTCCCTGCAGCACTGAGTGCTTTGGGGTTGCGCTCAAGAACTGCTTCACTGTACAAATGTGCAATGAACCTGAAAGAACATGATCTGCAATTTCCAAACTGCTGTGAGGTTGGGAAGAGAAGGGAGAGTCACTGTTCTTCAGATAAAAACATCAGCTGTGCCGTCACTGGAAGGACACAGACCTGTGAGTCCAGAGGACATGATGTAGATGTTCAGAGGGCTGGAACAACTCTTGTATCAGGACAGGCTGAGAGAGCTTGGGTTGTTCGGCAGGGAGAACAGAAGGCTCTGGGGAGACCTTAGAGCACTTTTGAGTAGCTAAAGGGGCTACAAGAAAGCTGGAGAGGGACTTTCAGGGAGGGCGTGTAGTTATAAGACAAATGGAAATGGTTTTAAACTGAAAAAGAGTAGGTTTAGATTGGGTATTAGGAAGAAATTCTTTACAGTGAGGATGGTGAGGCACTGGAACAGGTTACTCGGAGAAGCTGTGGCAGATGCATCCCTGGAAGTGTTCAAGGCCAGGCTGCATGGGACTTTGAGCAACCTGGTCTAGTTGAAGGAGTCCCTGCCCATGTTAGGGGGATTGGTCTTTAATGTCCCTTCCAATCCAAATAATTTTATGATTTTATGAATCAATGATCTTCACAAATCTCATGCTGGAGAGCACCAGCTGAAGTGTAAAACATACCAAAATTAGAATCAAAAACCAAAAGAAACAGCTGAGGGTAAGCCTTCAGTAGACTCAATAGGCCTGAGTGACAGCCCTCTCTAAAGGTAGGAAATACGTCAGATTTCTAGAAGCAAGGCTTGGTAAGTGGCAAGGTAGGAGATTTTAGTACATGTTAAAGAACCCAGTTTCATCACAGATAATAATCTCTGAAAACATAACTGACTCTAGTAATGATTCTATTTCTTCATAATTATATGTGCATGCTGCTGCTATATGAGTGTGTGTGCATGCAAGTTTGCATTTCTACACGTGCATCTGAGGGCTGAGTTGTCCAAACATGAAGTTTAGAGTCTTTTGTCTGGTCTGCCAAGGATGTGGGCAGACCTCTTTATGGGCTGCTACCTTGGGGCCAGGAAATAGTGTATGCTTGACCACTTCCATTAGCAGGCTGTAAATATTCCTTATCCTTTTGTGAAAACTGTCACAGAGAATAAACAAGGTTTTGGGAGAAATGGTCTCCTTATGCTGTCATGCTGAGCACAGCTTCCTCTTACATCTTCCATGAGGAGTGATTGTGTTTACCATTTTCCTATTTCTTTTCTGTTTTTCTCAGCTCAGCATAATTTTAGTAGCTGTTTACGTGTTATTTTACTAACTTTCGTTTGTAATTAAAGTAAATGTAAAAATCATGCATATTCCAAGCCATCTCTAGAACATGAAAAGCTGGTTACCCATAATGACTACAGGAAAATGATGAAAGCTTATTCCAGTTTAGAGCTGAATCCTGATTATAACCCTCTGTTTTTTAAAAACAGTCCTGGGCATCAAGAGTCAGCTTTTTTTTTTTTCTTTTCATAGGTGATTAGTTCTGTTTGAATGAAAACTTACACTAGATGATCCAACCACAGTAATATGTTTTTCTTTCGTCTTTCAGAGCATGATGGATTTAGGATGTGTGTACGAGTTTTCTCTTTAGTGAATGTGATTTCTGATTAATTTCTGCATCTCAGTCTTAATGTGAAGCAATCTCTGTGAAAGTACAGTAAATCTGTCCATGTCACATGAGATTGTTGTTCCATTATTCTTCTGCAGCAACTTTTCCTCTTACCTTGATCACCCAAACAAAACAACCCTTCGTGGCTCTGAAAATGCACGATACAGGGTTGTATATATGAGAGGCGAGAGGCATACTTAAATAGCCCACCAGATTTTTAGTTTCAGTAACCGAGAATAGTTTTTCTTCACTCCTACATGGACAGTCCTAGCATGGAAGATTTTTCAATTTTTCATATCCAGAGTGCCTTTTTTCTTTGAACAAGAAAAACCTTATTCTTAAAATATTACTCCCCGCACTAGCCTGAGCCTTACTTATTAAAGAATAAGATGATAGTCAAAAGCAGTAGCTTTCCCATGCCACCGGTAAATCTGCCGGGGCCAGATTTCCAAACACTCAGAACAGCTTGGAAACAACGTGACCTGGAGGTCAAAAGAAAGTTAAAGCAGAATAAGATGACTATATAGAAAGTACAGTCTGTTCCATATAAACAGCTTGTGTGGATATTGCCATCTGACACTGAGGAACTCTTTGGGTGAATTTTCTTTATAGATATAAATAAACCAATTGCATATAGATGTAATAATGCAATAATTTCGTGGTTGCACTGTAAACACCTCCACATCCTTTTTTATGCAGCCTTGCTTCTATCCTTTTTCTTATCCTAATTATTCTAGTGCAAAAGTTACTGTTAAGTTTGCAATAAACTGAAATAGTTGACTAGAACTGGGCCAGAAGCCTCCAAACCTTTGCTTGCAGTAATTGTCTATGGAAAACAGATATGCATAAGAGAAACTAATTATTTTTAAAATTTTTATATGGGTTTTATTTACCTGGAGTTTGAAAACAGAACATTTTTCAGATCAGATCTGTGCAAGGAGAGAACAGAAGGCCTATTTATCATATATTGGCCTGTAACTATTTTGTGGATGCAGTTAAAGTGAAAAAAAAATCCAACAGAAGTCAATTATTTGCTTCTTGGTTTAGTTCTGTCATAAATATGGTGTTTAACAGAGAAGTTTCTCTGTTCACTTGTACCATTTCATTAACAGCTATCAAATCCAACTGCTCACCTTCTGGTATTGCTTCAGTTGAGTAATTTCCTTTTAATTAGTAGGACTTTCTATGATCATCTTCCTTAACATTTTAGTTAATCAGTTTCCAAATGCCTGAGAAAGCAGCAAGAAGGAGAAAGAAAAGAAGAAATGTACACAATTAATTTTGTTTAGCTTCAGTATCCTCTAAAAGTATCAAATGGAGAAAGTGTCCTTCAGTAGCCCATTCACCTTCAGTAAAGCGCTATCATATCTATATTCTGATATGGTGCTGATTCTAATCAGCGGATTCTATTATAGGCCTTTAAGCAAAAAAAGAAAGTGCTGATGAAGGCCATAAAAATAAATGAGGCTTATTGCTTCTTGACATCTTTAGCACTTTCTGAGGTTTCCTGAGTGAGCAGGGGTAGCAGACAATAGCTGGAAGATTGTGTGTAAGATAATGAGAAAAATAAATGCATCCTTGGAAGCAGCCAGCAGGAACTATGGCTAACATTCATTACGCTGGGTCTAGGCTGCTCCCAGTACGATGTTATTAATTTGTGGAATGAGCTAAGAGGTGTGAAAGAAAGCTGATGTTTGCTCCTAACCTTCCTGGCCAGCATTTTGAATATTAACAGAGAGGTCAAATGCATTATCTTCTTGAAATTGTCTCTCTCTCTCCTGTTTTCCTTCTGTGAGAAGTGAAGCAAAACATACCTCTTGGAAGAAAGGGATGTGGGAAGCAGCTCCTGCCCTCATCTTCCTCAAAGAAAAAAGTAGGACTGAACGGAAAATAGGTGATGGAGATGAGGGTGCGTTTTAGAGATGATATGGGGAGAGAATATTCTCAAATTCAAAAGGCAATCTCAGTTCCCTTTTCAGGACTGTTCTGGGCATGAGAGTTTAATAGCAGAGTATGTGAGAAAGTGAGTATAGTATTTAAATGTTTTCACAGTAAATTTTAATTCTTGTATTCACAGCCTCTCAGGAGTAATCTGTACCATATCTACTTCAGTGTGTGGGTAGGTCAGTATTTATTTGTTCTTGGGATGTAGATCAGATTTACAATATAGTGGGATTTATACTTCTTGTGCTTTCCTAGTACTGAAGGCCAGGATGTATATACGCTGTATTGTATGCATGGCAGCTTCTGCCTACTGTGGAGTTTATGTGGTGTAATTATTTGTATGGGTTAATTAACCAGAAATAGACTGTGATTACTGACATAGCAAAAGAGCACAATCTTAATTACAAACTGGAGTATTTTGGAAGAAAACATGAGATTTGTAACTAAATTTACACTGACTATGCATGTAGGTAATTTGGTCTAACAACAACATAAGTAATGTCGTTGATTTAATAGACAATTTAGTGAACACGAATTCTACACCAAAGACATTTTAACTCCTTCCTGTACAGATCTCACAGAGAAACACACACACACTCACTGAATCCAAAGTATTCTAACTCTGTTGGCTTCACTGCGAATCAGTTTAAAGTTAAGCATGCATAATTCCAAGACCAAAGTTACTTTTTTTAAATAGCCTTGCAATCTGATCATAGAAATTTTACAATCAAAATAAAAGGAAAAATAAATAGATGGTTTATCTTCTGTTTCTTACTCACTTTGCTGTACTTGAACATAAGAAACAAAGGCATAGATGTGGCAAGACAAAGTGATTCCTTTCCTTTTACATTTGTACCTCTTGATCTTGAAGATCCAGCAGGGAATGATAACAGTATGTACAATAAACTGGGACAAAATGTTAACATGTCAGCCTTACAAAGGAATGGTCTGGAAAGTATAAGAGAAATACAGTCCCTTTGCTCACTCATCTAACAGTGATTCTGTTCAACTGACATTAATCTATTTTCTGAAACAGAGAAAGTGCAAAAGGAAGGTATTTTATCTTTTTTCAAATATTTTGTGACTGTATTTTGGCAGGTTTCTTTTGCTGAGCTGTGGAAGAAGTGTGGATATTCTCTGAATCTGGAACACAGAATGATTAGGAAGCAGTTAAAGCTAAGACCAAACAGAATATTTGAGGAAGAAACCCAGTCTTCCTGTGAAGTTTTCTTTCAGTTTTTTTTCTTTTTCTTTAAATTACACTCAGGTACCAATACCTGCAATTTTCGAATAAAATTTTCAGAAGGCACAAAAAGCCTTCTTCTATATGGTTTTGCATAAGAAGCCTTAACTATATCTTTATAATCTTTCCAAATTCTTTCTTTATTTTTCTTTCACACTTTCGCAAGGTTTAGACTGAAAGCCTGAATCAATAATTTCTCTTTCTGATATATCGAATAGAGACTTATTAAGCCCCAACACCTGATGCTTCTATTCCATTCAAGGACTCTTCACCATGAAGGTCTCAAAGTATTGAGTTTTTTCTTTAACTGCAGATTTTCCATAATATAATGAGCTAAGCTAATACAAACCCTGTGAGCCACCAGTTTAATCATTTTGAAGGAGAAGTGACTGACATGGCATAGAAAAAAAGGAGGTGATGCAATTTGAGCAATTTGAAGAGGTAGATTATATCAGGCTAGATATCACATTAGATGGCTTTTACTGAAAATTAATTAATAAGCAGAAGAAATGTACTGCTAAATACACAAAATAATTTGGCTTGGAAACACATTTAACACTTAAGATCAAGGTGATATTGCTCAGTGGAGAAACTATAAAAGTGAGAGTTGATCACAAGTTCAACTGAAAGGGAAACAGCCTAGAAGGAGGATACTACTGAAATTTCTCAAAAATCAATTTTGGAAACAGTCATGTTTAATAGTTTTATTTATGATCTTGGCATAGAAGCAAAATTGGGAAGCATCATTTGGAGGACAGAAAAGTATTGCCTCATCATAGTGAAGGAACTAAATGACCTTGAGATCAGAGGCAATAAGAAAAGGATGAAATTCATAAAGTGCAAGGGGGTAGTATAAAACAAACTTAGAAGCCTGGTTTCAAACCTGTCCACTATTATCTAGGAATGTATTAGTTAGAAAAAGCTGGAAGAGAAGGGCCTTGGTCACAGGAGTTCATCAATGAAAGACTATTAATTTTCAACATGATCCAACTGAAAAAGTCAAACATTTTCTTAAGACATACAAGTAATTTTTAACACAGATTTCGCAAGACTCATTGTGCCTGGATCCAAGGCATTTTCTTCTCAGGAAGAGAGAACAATTTGGATGATATGTATTCAAGAAATATGTATCAAACTATATAAAGATCTTTTTCATTGTTACGATGTTCAAACATTTGAACAGTGGCTGTGAAAGACAGCAGAATCCTAATACTTGAGATATTCAAAGCCTGACTAGACAGAGATCTGAGCAACTTGATCTCACTGACCTTGACCAGGGTTTGGATTAAATGACCTCCAAATATAATGTCCAACCTTGACTTTTCTGTTATTCTTTGATTCTAAATACGGTTCCTTCAGAAAAATTTTTTTTGTAGTCTAGTGGCACTAAAAATGTCACAAGACACAACAATTTTGCAGATAAAGCCTGAAGAATTTATGAAAGGTATTGTATGATTTCTGGCTCTGGAAGCAGGGGGTTTACTTGGGCATATTTCCATCAGTTTGTGCTCTGAAATTTCCCTGATGGTTGAGGAATTAATAATGTCAAAGATATCAGCAGATCCCAACAAGCAAAGTTCCCTATAACAAAAATCTTTAGGGTTTTGGACATTTTGATCAGGACGAACATCCTTCCTGATCCCAGATGGGACTGTTACTCTGATCAAAAAATTAGCACAAGACATATTCATCAATGAAAGAAGTCACTGTTTTGGTTTTTATTTTTTGTTTTGTTTTGCTTTTGTTAAAATAAACAGAACTATGCAAACCCCAGTTCCATTCCGTCCTCAACAACCAATACTGGATGTTTCTATTCCACTACACCTCTGTTTACCACAAAGTCTTAAAAAGGTAGAATAAATACTATGGGGGTTGGACCTAGATGATTTTTCAGGTCCCTTTCAACCCAAACCATTCTGTGGTTCTATGAAATCTAACCAACTGCAGTGTGATCTGATAAAGAGTCTGAACTTTTTGTGTATCACTGGGAGCCGGCAATATAAAGATAATTTGTATTTTCATAAAGGCAGTGTGAGAAGTAAAAGCTGAGAATGGGCAGTTGCAATCTTTGCAAACTTATATAGAATTTCACAGATTTTTGAAAGAACTGCCACGAAGAAGCCAAGCTACAGCATGTGTTGCCAAAGATAGATTCTTTCAATATAAGGTTGCTGATTGAAAATAAGATCAGTATCTACTCATAGCAAATATTTTCCCATGTTGATAAAAAATTGTGCTTAATTGCAAAAGTTAAGTTTTTTAACTTAAGCGTCCTATCATTGTGCACTGCATGTTTTATATAGAACCCCTATGAATATATTTCTTCCCCAACTCCACAGTTTTTTTTTTTTTTTTTGTTCAGTTCCTATTCCTGTATGTAAATTAAGCTAATTTTTCTGACCTAGGAGTATATAAATTAAGGCTGGAAGAGTCATCTGCAATTCTTTCAGTTGTTTTAGAGATTTAAAACCCCTGCATATGTCATCAGTAAAGATTTGCTGTTGATGGACTGTTGACACAAAATGTTCCACATGGATGGATTAAATCCCAGCTGTTTCGAAGAGCTTCTAAAATTGTCTTGATATACCTTTAAGAAAATCCATTCTGTCAGAGTTACATTTGACAAGTGGAAGTGAGAATTATTACACAATGTGATCGATTATGTGGTAATTTCCTAAAACACACTAAAGTCTGGGTTATTTTTAAATTTTTAAATTTAAATGTCATATGATACTAATTGAAAGCTGCAGAGACACTGAATTAAAGAATATCAAAATGGCTTCCAGCTATCAAACAGATTGTTGCAACAAAACCTCTCCTCCATGAAAGGTTCTGTTTGTAATGATCACAAGAATTAATGTTTCTTTAAATCTTTAGTTCTTTATTGATAGAATACTGAATTAAGCATGACTTTATTCATTTTATTGGTATTTATACCAATTAAGCAAGTTTGCATTTCCATGATTCAGACAAAGTAATTATATTGATTATTATCAATCCCTAGAGGTATTTTCAGTTTAATGGTTTGCCAATTCAATTTTACCAATATACCATTACAAAATTGGAACTTAGTTTCAGAAATCTGCTTTAACTAGTTCTCTTGGGACTCTTGCTTGTAAGTCAGCTGACTGTGTTGAAAATCTTCATGCTCATTTCTCAGAATTAAGAAACTTTCCTTTTTATCCTTTAAATAGACAGCTCTTCTGTCGTATTTTGTTACAGAAAATAAGCAAAACTATCTGTAGAACATTTCTGTCTTCTGTATTGCTGGTGGCAGATTTTTCAAGAGCATCTTCTCTTGTACCTCATCTTCCTTTTGGACAAAGGTGCCATCTTTTGACACAGACTGATAAAAAGAATACATTAATTTAAACTAGAACAAAAAAAAAAGCTTAAGAAACAATAAATGAAAATAAGATGGGATGAAAAAGATGATGACAATAAGCTGTTTCTCTTTGAAGTACCTAAAATCTGTGGTCATCAAAGACCTGGAAGTACATTCAGTGTCATGAGAACAAAGTAATACATTTAAATTATTTGAGTAACTTTGCACATTCTGTATATTAAATTTTCCATTAATATTTTCATTATATTACAGTCCTGAAAGAGCCATTAGATTATCTTGCCTCTTTTGATGTTGTAAAGTGTACATTTCACCAAAAACATTACACAGAGAAGAGTATTATTTATACCGAGAGTCTTTTTTTCTTTTAAATCTAAATAAAAAGGCAGTTTCCATGCATGAATGTACTGTGCTAAGGAAAGAGTAAAAATAGTAGCTCAAACATTGAATCCCTCATTAACCCTCGTACACATTACTGGTGCTCCCTGGCACAGAAATGCCTACCAACTACTCCAAGACAATGCCAAGACATTACTCACGGATGCACCAGCAACCATATGCAAAAGTAAGCTGGGGGAAAAAACCCCACCAAAAAAACCCCTTCTCTAAATTTGTTTTCATTCATCCTCCTGAGTCCTCCTTTGTGATTCCAAACATCCCAAGGTCATTCTAACACACCTCATAGCATCATGAGATCCTATGACAATTCAGATTGGAATTATCTAGGGGTCATCTAATTCAGCCTTCTGAGAACACACAATGCATAAGCCACAGATCCATATTACAGAAATCTCAGCCGTATGGGCTCCAGAGCAGCTCTCAGATTGTTTCAAACAGTTTTTACAATCCTGCAAAAAGAGCTCAGAGGAGACACAGGTCAAACATCGTGTGTTGTGGATGAGGCCAGTTTACGAAGCAGGTCTTATGGTTAAAAGAGTCCCTGCCCTAAACAATTCAACAATGTAAAAGTACCCTATACTTTAATAATATGAATTCATAGGATAAGATAGCTCTTTTAGGATTTTTTTCATCATTGATTTCGAGAAAAAATATTAGGTTTCCAAGTTGGAAGGTCAAACTTCCGTATTAGCATTTCATAACTTTAATATGCAGCTTTTCTTTTTCACCCTTGTGTTTCCTTTTCCATCATAATCAAGTTTTCTGTCTCTTCCTAGATATAATGTATCTCTCACTTGCAATATCTATCTTGGCATTTTGCACATATAGTGCAAACTAACCCAGGAGAAACACCCAGAGAGACCATGTCAATATACAGGCAGGCCAGATAGGAGCTAACTATATTTCTATTTTTCTAACATACAACCATAATTTATTTTGAAAGCCAATTCTTTTATAGAAATTGCTCACTGGCTGAAAAATTCAGCTGGGTCTTAATCCTGTCCTCAGAGAACAATCTGAGCAGCCAGCCTGTGAGATGGAGAACACTTTGCGAAATCATACCCAGGGGCTGTAGATGGAAAACAGATATAGCTGTGTCCATAACTCCAGTCTCACAAGGGGATAAAGAGTGGACCAAACAGATGTGGATGCAGAAAATCTTCACATACACAGCTGACACTTCTCATCACCTACAGTAGTTTTAACTGTAGGAAGCACTTTACAGCCACTTCCATGTGGGGGCTGTACTGCAAATTGCTATTTATGTATCTGCATGTTCTCAGTAAGCTTCTTTTTCTGCTTTAAATAAATAATTAAGTAAATGTATATGTATGCCATACTAGGCAGTCCCACCTAAAATGATATAGTGTCATATATTTAAAACCAGAAAATTTCTAGATTGACTGAATATTCTTTGGGACTTTCTTTGGCAAAACCTCCCTAAGCACATTGTATAAATGCACTAAAATTCTAAAAAAAGAATATATGTCTGTATACTGCCTATATATATTCCGTTGTATTTATACATAACACTGTGTTTCTGCATAAATCAGGGAAGGCACAGAGTAATTGTTTTGAAGTTTTTTTTCAGGTAGTTGGAATTCAGAGGAAATACAACATTGGTGTCATAATACTAATGCCTATTTCCCTAGAGGTATTTTATATTAAATTTTTATATAGTGTAGGTTAAGCATGTCTCTAGACATCAGATTGACACCCACAGCTCCGAACTCTGAAGGGATTCCTTTAGCAGGGAGCAGGGAGCAGCCCAAAGCCATACAAATATCAAGAGCTATCCCTAAGGAGCATACAAGGAACAGCCACCCCAGCGTGGTGTGCATGTGCCAATGGGCTCTGGCCTTTGTATCATATTTAATACCCAAGACTTAGTATAACACTGGTATGGCTGTTCTGCCACTGCTCCTAAAGCTGGCCTACGTTTTGCAGTGTGTGCTTTAAAACTAAATCACAAATATTTAGGGAGGACTACCTTATGCCTTGAACTACAGTCTAGAGAAGAGAGTGACATCATGTGGCTTTATCCCAGGGGTAACATCAAAGGATACTGCATCTTAAAGGCACAGATCAGCACGGCATCATCATTCTAGTTGTCAGAAACTGGAGAAGAATTGTTATGTGGAACTACAACCCTCCCTTCCATACAGCCATCCATACTGGCCAGCCCAGGGGAAATGGTGACATAGACTATTTCTTGCCCACTTCCATGAAGAAATGAGGGTTCAAGAGTTTGCCTTCTGCTGCAGTTAGAGCCATAATCAAAGAAGCGCTACCATGCAAAAGGGTTGGGGAAATGATTGTTAAGCCAGCATGACTGAAACATTTTTTATTTCTGACATGCATAAAATGAAAGGTACTTTGTGTGATTTTCTTCCAAGAGACTGGGAAAGCAGTATTATTTATCAAACAGGGAGTTGGTGTTGTGTGTATCAGAAAGCAGAAAGGTTGTAACTGTTTTCAGAAGTTCTAATTAGTTCCAATATAACTTCATTTTCTGTAGTTATAGAAAAAAATGGTTGCTTATCCCTTATCTAATTGTCCTTTTGTATACCTCTGCATTGATTTCTCACAGTTATAATCTCAAGAAGGTGGGTGCCAAGACATTTTCTAAATAGGTCTTTTATTCATTGAATTCATTGCCTGCCTCTTATCAGCATCTGATAGAAGGCTGAGAAAAAAAGAAAATAAATGAGGCCATTGTTTTCCCTTGTTGTTAATTATTTAACATTTATGGCATTTAATTTGTACATCTTCCGTGAACAATATCCTGTGGATGCCTGTTGTATTAATGATATGCGTTTCCCTTATAGGAAAACTTTGATGTGCTTTACATTATTCTATAAAACACACAATGATGAACAGTAAATAGACTCCCCAGGCAAAGATTTGTTAATGAGTCCCAATTAGCTAAAAATCAGAAAAAACCCAACAAATAATATTGAACATGGAAAGAGGATTTGAATCAATCTTGCATGGATTAGAGGCTTTTACTCACTGTAGATCTTGTACACGGTCACTTATGCTTTGCAATGCTTTCATTAAGTCTGTGCTTTGGAGTAATTATGGATGTAATAAAACTTCTGTTAAAAGTCATTAAGATGTTGCTCATGCACCAAATTACTAAGAAAATCAGTTAATGCAGAATGCGACAGATTCATATTAAATTAGATTATTCATTTCACTATAAAACTAACCAAAAGAAATTGATAAAAACAAAGCTTCCATTTTTATTCTGGTATTTCAGAAAGGCCATCTTCTAATTCAGTTTTAACCGAGGATGAACTGGCCACTTAAACACTTTAGTCCTGGGTTACAGTAGTAGTAGTAATAACCCACTATTCTACTCTTTCTTTTGCAAGTCTGGAGGCTTGTTAATGTCATCTGAAAAGGTTATTATTACTCAGGCATATTCCTCCACCTTGACTCTGCTAATATTTCTTATGGCTCCAACCTTGAAAGTCTAAAACAACAACAAACATAGATGCTCTTTTTTTCTAATTCTCTATAGCAATGCTGGAGTTAATTCTTTTTTTGAAAGTGTGGTAAGTTACTTACAGCAATCACTGACTAAAAGATGAAAAGATAACCCACGTATTTGAAAACAGAGAATGAAAGTCAATCACAAGCTCTTCTGTGCCTCTGCTTTTGATTTCATAGCAAGGCTGGCTGAGAGAGATTCTTGCACTTCACCTCAGCTTTTGTGTGGATTTCTGTAAAAGAAACACTATCAAGCAAGCAAAATACAACTGCCTACATGACTGAGCACAGATTGATGCATCTGTACATGAGGCATGTTGAAGACAAGCATGTCATGACAAATGTGACTTTTTTTCAGTGTTGGAAAGATGCCTATGGAGAGAACATTGTTAAAAAATTCCTTAATGTATTGGGATATTTGCAAACGATAATGCCTGTATGAGGAATATAATCTCTTAATTTGGATGGCCAGCCACTGGGTGGTAATGAGAGTATTTGTTTTAGTGGTATTTCCAGCAGAACTGGACAGGGCTCCCCAAAATATTGTTCTGCTGAATTCCTACATCAAACTGGCCTGAAGTCCTGTGTGTTCATTTCATCACAAACTGATTCCATTGCTGTCAATTATTTTAAACTATCTGCCATCAGCTCCTAATGATCCTAACAATGCCCAAGAGACTATTCTGCATGATGACTTCTGCATGTTTAGAAGTTCCTACTGAGTATTTACAAGAATCCTGACAATGTACAGGTTGGTTAACTCTGGAGTAGGAACACCCTCTGGGATGGCAGTTTCTTCATCTGGTATATGAATCAACCAAATGGAGAGAAACTGGTTAACACACAGACATGAGCTGCCAAGGGGATTTATTATTACTGCCTGTAATAACTGAGGGCTCCCGTAAAAATTACTCACTTCTTTACTGAAGAGAGTGGCTAAAGGTTCAGTCCACCACCCTGTCTCAAGTTAGTCCATAGTTTAAACCACTTGTTGTGACATCAGTGAGACAATTAACTGTTTTTATGCACTGGCACAGCCTGCATACAGCTACTTCACAATTATAACTATAGGACAAACATGAATCTCATTCTTACATCCCATTTATAACTTGTGTTCCACATCTCTTTCCTCACCAAGAGAGATGGCCAGGAGTACTTTAAATGAAAAAGTTTCACTGAAAAATAACAACTTGCCCAAACTATTTACAA
The DNA here is from genome assembly GCA_013397975.1 of Machaerirhynchus nigripectus. Classification (NCBI taxonomy): domain Eukaryota; kingdom Metazoa; phylum Chordata; class Aves; order Passeriformes; family Dicruridae; genus Machaerirhynchus; species Machaerirhynchus nigripectus. The sequence goes on along the minus strand of VZRQ01003128.1, from coordinate 42,048 downwards.
AACCTAGCAAAGTAAGAAATTGTTTCTCCTGCTTTGTTCTTATTGTATTTGTCTTAAATGCTGATCTAGGACTAGTGAAATTCTGTCAGAAAGAGGGACAGTGACTTCAGGCAAACCTGGAATGTATCCATAATGAATTACTGTAAGGCTTGTATTCACACTTTATTTTGGCCACAATAGTAAGATAAGCAAATTCTGGAGCTGATCCAGGCTAAATACACAGTCAGTAATAGGCCATTAAGATTTGGTTTATTTGTGCTTTAGATAAAGGGACTGGACCTTCCAACTAAATCTGAAGACTTTAGCTTCAGAGAAACTCCAGTTATGTGCACATAAGCAAATGTTTGATTCTAGAGTCAATATTTAAGGAACTGGCATCTGTTCCTAACTCAGCACACATTTGTTGTTCCACTTACAAGGATATTATCCAGAATTCAATTTTGCACCTTTAAAGTAAAGCTGATTCCATTTCCTTGCTGTCTGGCACACTAGAGGTAAATGCACTGTAAGCTGGCAGGGCTTAGGATCTGCAGATGCAAATGGACATGCTGAACATTGCACAGAAGTTCATCAGACTTCTTCTCCATGACAGGACTGCTTCTTGGTTAAGGGGCATTTTGCTGCTAGTTCTTTCTGAACACCCCAAATTTCTAGGCACTTGGTAAAAGCCATGCCCATGGATTTTCTATATAAATTAGACATTTTAGTGAGACTATAAAAATTAGAGTTGAAAAATTAGGCTATATTAACACAAAGTGCAATGTAGAGCCTTCACTTTTTGGTGTCTTCACTGGTTTTGTTTTCATCTGGTTATCCACTCAGATTTCTAAAATATTCCAAGTTCTTCTATCTCTCTACAAGTGAAAATAACACGTGAAGATTTGAAAAGGTCATTCCAAAAATGGATATTAATCTGTGTTTGGGTAGGTTTTTTGTTTAATTTAATTCTGACATGCATGACCTGGAGACACTTTAATATCAAAGTAAACTCTGCTACAATGAAAGAGCTTATGTTCAGTATGGGGATTCACTGTTTTGTTTTTTTTTTTAATCCTGGTGTCTAAATCATTTTTCTATTCTTTTATTTGATAGTCTAGGTCTCTACTTTGAATATGGGGTTTGTGTCATTCACTTTTAGAATTATTTTCTGCTACGTTAAAAGTAAAACTGGTTTTCATGCTTCATTTTCCCAAACAATTGCTCCCACAGGCATTAACTCTGGTAGAACAGTACTAACACAGGCAAATGACTCTGGATAATTCATGCATGGACTGAGACAGACCTAGAACATTGTGCTGCATGCACAATCCTCATATTAAGGAGCAAAATGAAGACCTCTGTGAGGCTACTAAACGTGGGTTTCTTTCATGGAGCCTGATTGCATTATTCTTTGTGGTGCAGGATTCAAGTTGAATGAGAAAGGCAGGATTTATGTAGTGAGTCAATGTTACTGACGTAACCTGTTAGTCAGTGCAACTGACATGAGAAGCTTGGATGTGTGGTTCCTCTGGAACATTAAGGTTCTCTGCATGTGCATGGACAAATTGTCCCATTCATGTCCCTTCTCTAATCCAAGCAGGGCTCTGGCAGCCATCTTGGGGACACTGGAACCTGGTAGAGTAGTCATCCCTGGAGATCACACCACTCACTCTGATATCTATCTCTCCTGGTTACATTCACAGACAGGTTCATGCTCTCTGAGGTCAAAGATGACTAAATTTGGCAGCTCTATGCTTTCTACACCAGTCACTATAACCTTCTCCTTTAGTCAGTAGGGAGAGGTTGGCATTTGTAGTGTCCAATCCCTTCAACATATTGTAGAGGTCTAGCACAGAAAACAGGCAGCTCTCTTGACCTAGATGACCAGCAAAGATGAGAATGCTTCATCTTAGAAGCCTTTAGGTGCTTAAATGGACCTCACATGTCATGAAAATCTCTTATTTGCAGTGGCTGAAGTCAACGTAAAACTATAACCTATCAAAATTAAAGACTAATGTTTACATTGTAGAAACGCAGAATTCTGATTTCTACCTAAGCATTTAAACCAGACAGGTCCCTGAAAGTTTAAAAAAACTTAAACTATAGTTGCAAGCATTTTTTTCACTCTTTTGAAGCCCCTCTGCACATAGTACAAAATGACAACTCAAGCAGTGCACTTTGTTATAAACAGCCCTGCCCTATATACAGCAACTCACTTCCATTTGGGAAGGAACAAAACTTTAAATTCGCTACATTAAAGCCTGTGTTGATTTACAGCCCTCTTTGATCAGATGATCAAAACCCTCTTTAACGCTGCTCACGGAACAACCTCACTCCTCTCACATGTATCATTCATAGCTGGCACAGATACTCAGCATCCCAATGCTTCCTAGAGCTGTGATGCAGCCTTTGGCATCAAGGATCATTGCTGTCTGAACAAAATAATAATAAAGTCAAAACGAGTTTTCTTGGGACTAATTGCGACAGCTTGGCCTGAGCACAAAGATCATGGATTTTTCTCATGGTGCCTGAATTCAGGCTTAAGTAAAGATTTCAGGTGTTGGTCCCCCGGGTAGTATGGACTATTAACTATTTAAAAATTTATATTATAATTCTATTGTACTACAAGATAATAATGCACATAATAGAGTAGAATTACAAAGAAGAATTGCATGGAACTATAATGAGAAAATAAACAGGAATAAAAGGGTATTCAATAAGCATAATGAAACAATAACTTATCTAGTATTTATTGTAAAAGGATTACTGGAGAAACTTCAGAATTTTAGATATCTGTTTTAAGTTGTCACCTTTTACCTCATCATTCTAGGGTGCTTTATTTAAATGCCATGTTTAAATCACAAAACTAAATCATGCTAAACTGTAGGTATTATAAGCATGTAAGCATTATAAGCAATGCAATTTAAAAACCGAACTAAAATAACAACAAAACCAGCAAAATTCCCCCCCACAAAAAAAACCCCAACCAAAAAAAAAACCCACCAAAACCAATATTTCCACTGAGGCCTGATCTCAGTGGTGAATTTTAACAAAGGTGTCTAAACTGTGAGTGAATAAATAAGAAAATAAATGGTTATGGGCTATGTTGCCTTTCCCTGGGCTTAAAATTAAAAGCCAAACACAGTTAGAGGGAAAAAAAGGGTTTTACCTTGGTATTTATTTAAAGATCTCTGGTACACCTTCCAAACAATGCACACTGCCTGAACAATGCACCTGGGTGCATCTTGAAATGCACACACAATAGGCACCCAAAATAGGCCCCCGTATACAATTATAGACCTTTCAAATTAGCACATCTATCAAAGATTCCCCAATGAGAGGCTTGAGAGAAGCCCCCATCCTGAGGAACCTTCCCCCTGGATGGGCCTACCTTGGTTTACAGAATGTGTTCTGGAGAGGACCTTGGTGTCTGGGGCTTTCTGACCCCCAACTGTGAGGCTTCCAAGATGTTTGGTCTCTTGGCTCAACAGAACTTTGGGTCTAAACTGTTATCAGACTTAGGGAATTACAAGTATGTGGGCTAAAAGCACTAAGGGTACATGAAAGCTGTATGAAAGGGGATATGAAAGGGTATATAAGAGGGGTATATGAAAAAGCAAAAAATCATCATGGGATCATTTCCCCCCTTTAGCATCAGCTAAAGGTGTGATGGAGGAAGTCTGTGCCCATCTGGCCACACTGGTTGTTTCACTGAAGTCACCAGCACAGGTACAGAATGTCAGGGAATGGCTCTAAGGACCTACATGTACCTACTTTTTTGCTTTGTCACAATCTCTGCTTTTGTGGTCTCACGGAGGGTGTCCTCTGTCACTGATCATATATTCAGGGCATCTCCCTGGTCACTGCCAACACTTCAGTGGCCCTTCAGGTGTATTACCTGATTCTCCACATAACTGGCCTGGAGGCACACAAATGGCTCCTTGCACCCAGAGTTATGATCTCCCCTGCTCCCACCTGTGACTGTTCTTTGTGTGCCACATCTTGTTACTGAAAAAGTGGATCTTAATGGAAATGTCTTGATTGCAAACTTTCTGCTAGAATGCACACACACAGCAGACTGGGTAGAAATGGTTTGCAAAGTACAGATGGAAAATAAGCATTTTAATTAACGTTAACTTTTGTGTACTTTGAGGACCCTCATGCTGTAGATGTGATTCCATCCTATTTGGTCATGCAGAAGCTAATTCTGATGAATTCAGTCATTTTGCCAAAGAGAATTCATAGCTGCCTCTTTTCACCCTGATACTTTCTTGCAATTACTGTTGTTTGACAGCTGTTGTTCTTATGCAAATTTGACAGTGTGGTGCATGAGTGTCTGTGAGGTGATAATAGCTGTGCAGACCACGCTTAAACAATACAAATGAGAGCAGATGATACCATCTTATTTCTGAGCTGCAACGTGATTTAAAGTATTTGCCTACTGAAATTTGATTTCAGCATCGTAAGCTACTTTCTTACTACAGTATATCACTGCTTCTAAACTATAGGTAGAAAACAAATAAGGCTGCTGATTGCAAATCAACTTATTATTTCAAGAAATAATAGACTATTATCACTAAAAATTATTTGCAGTAAATAAGAGCATTGATTTATCAACAACTTAGTGCTGTGTTACCTTGAATCATCCAGTCATTTATGTTGGAAAAGACCTCTAACACCACTGAGTCCAACCATTAACCCAGCATAGCCAGGTCCACCACAAAACCATGTTCCTAAGCACCACACCTACACCCCTTCTGAATACTTCCAGGGACAGTGATTCTACCACTTCCCTGGGCACCCTGTTTCAATACTAGAAAACCCTTTCCTAATATCCTATCTAAAATTCTGCTGGTAAAACTTGAGGCCATTTCTTCTCATTGTCTTGCTTGTTACCTGGAAGAAGAGGCTGCCCCCCATCTGGCTGAAGCCTCCTTTCATGTAGCTTAGAGAGTGATAAGCCTGAGCCTATTTTTCTCCAGGTTAAACAGCTCCAGCTCCCTCAGCCACTCCTCATTCAACTCATGCTCCGGACCCTTCCCCATTTTGATCAGGTGTGTCCATGCACAGACACACACACAGACATGTACAAAGCTTACTTTCTTTTAGGTTGCACTTCTCTAATGTGTAGACTGAGAGAGTGTCTTGGAGCTGTATTTCATAAGCAGACAAGCATCCCTTTCCCAATCAGCTGCTGAATGACCTGTCCCTGTTAGCACAGTCCCGGCTTCCTGTGTCACCGTGTGACTCTTAGTTCTCTTGCTGAGCTGAACTGGCATTTTCAGCTAGGTGAACCAGCGTAGCTGGCATGGAATTAGTAATTCTTAGTATTTCTGAGTGTTCAACTACACTTTGTGGGGTAATTACTTTTAGAAATGCCAGTTCAGCACAGCCAGCAACAAGCAGAAAAGGAGATGCAGATTTTTCCAGCAGGGACAGCTGGGGCTGCTGATTAAGGATGGATGAATTTGTTTGGGAAAACAAATCTGCCTAAACCATTATTCTGCAAAACTTCTGTATTAATTCCTGTGTTTGTCAAAATGTTTGTCTCCCTTCCAGGCAGAGGCCTGGGATTTTTTTGCTTGTTTGTGTTGTATTGTTTCTTTGCTGTTGCCATCACACACTTTTCTTCCAAGAACTATAGTCTGGTGACTGAAAGATGCTACATTATTTGTCTGGTCACATCCATGCAGATTCTCTAATAGTGCTGTTCTCTGATAGCATCTTTGGCAACCCCATACAGCACCTCTCATGAGCAGCAGTAAATGTCGTGGCACAGAGAATGCTGGTATGCAGTGAACCAGCAGGGAGATTTAGAAACTGCCAGCAGCCTACATTGTTTTCAGTTGCGGATCTTTATCAAGGATGTTATTAATACCTTTTTTCTTAGAAAAAATAAAGTTGTATATTAGGATTCTGAAACCAGAAGACTGCCCAGATGACTGTGAGGGAAAAAAAAGCAACGACCAACCAATCCTCCAAACTCCATAGGAGTTAGTGAAAACTATCTTGGTCGAGATGATAGATGTAATTGCTTCTTGGATCAATCATACGAAAATACCTGGTGCCTATTCCTGAAAATCTGGCTATACCTCGCTCACCATCATGATCAATATTTGGAAATTCATGTGCCATCCATCATGCAGATTCCTCGCTAGTGTGGGATAGATATGTTAATGTATATATTGATATCTGGTAACACACCCCACTAGTCTCACAACTTATGAAGCACTTTTGTATCACAGTGGATGTAAAAGGTGATTACAGAGCAGAATGAAAACAGTGAGTCCAAGCCAAGCAAGACAAAATACTATTTCATTACCTGAATGGAATAGTTAAGAAGAAATATCTCATATTGCTATATTTGTAGTGTTGACATTAAACAAAGACAGTAAAGTGGTTTTTATAGTATTGCCTCTGATTTGGGGGTGCTTAATAACCAGTTATCATGAAAAAATATTTTCAGTCAATGACCTTCTCTGTCATCCGGGTTTTCCCATCAAGTTTGGCAGATAAGGGCAGATAAGGATTGCTCAGAGCCCATATAGGCTTTTTTTTTTTTTTTTTTTTTTTAAGGGGTTATGTAGTCTAGACAAATTGCATGTACTGGTGAAATGGGTTCGCAAGGTTTCACCAGAAGCTGGTGCTTTCAGAAATTTATCAGATGCAAAGCAAAGACACATCTTAATGTGCAGAATTATGCTGAATCAGAGCCCTGAGTGAAGGAAGCACTTCAAATGCCCACCTTAATGTAAAATCAGAATTCTTTATATGGAAAGAATAGTGACCAGCTGCTAACACAGCATTTCCCACAAATGCAGGAGATATTTCTACTGGGTTTATAACACTCTCTTCTCTGCCTCCAGGCTATCAGTGACTTAGATTAACATCTTTCTTCCCAACCCTTGCTATGCCTCCCATTTCCCAATGAATTTCTTACATAGCAAGTATCATTGCCCATCTGTCTTCCTGCTGATAGAGGCAAAGCCACTGCTGATTTCTTTAATAACTAAACCCTGTGGTAGAAGTCTTGCCTGGATGAATTAGTATATAAATTTTTGTGGTCAAGAGCACCACAGAAACTTGGGCTTTTCTTGCAGACTGGAACCAAAATGAATCTGACTCAAATAGATAACGCAAAGAGATGGAATTATTAAAATTTTATTTCTGATATTAAAAAAAAGGGTATGTTCTAAAAAGGGTATGTTCTAAACCCAAAGCAAACCAAAACAAAACCCAAACAAATAATTGGAAATGCTGCAGAAAATGAAGTCAGGCCTGCAGGACCTGGATGGAGAGAAAAATGAGAACTTTTCACTAGGGGGCAACATGGTATTAGATAAGGGGATGGATGCTCCTCTGGGAGACAGTGAAATATGGGGACAAGAACATGCCACCATAGGGAAGAGAGATTTAAAAATAACAAGGCAGCCTGGTGAAGAAAAGCAGAATGACAAATTGGATTTCACTGTCCTTAGTCATCAAATTGACCTTCTGGCTCAGCCAGAGAAGGGAGAGGAGTTGAAGAGGAACATGTAGCTGCTGTGACTTGATAATCAGTGCCAACTATAAAAGTCAGACCCAAGCTTTTCCTGAATGAAGGAGATGTGATGGAACCATATCCATAATCAAGGTGCAGAAGGGAGAGCAGGGATGAGAGGGAAATAAATATAATACACTGGCTGGCTGGGTTTCAAAGAAACCTCTGGAATTGTTGTATCTATAGCTTAAATCAGAAATGCTGTTAATCTCTCACAAAACAACTCTAGAAGCTCTCAGTCCATAAATTTTGAATTGATTAAAATCTCTGTCTCTCAAATACACTCTGAAAAGCCACCCCTTAAATCACTCCATGTCTAAGAGTGACAGAAAGAAGGGGAGAAACTACATTTCAGTAACTTCTGATATATGTTTGCTTAATTGAAACCGATATTAAGCTCCTAAATTGGTGAAAGAAATCTGCTTTAAAACCTCTATAAATAAGCTTTCAAATTTGGACCCCATATTTGACCAACTTTGATTAGAGAATAAAGGTAAGTAGAATGGATGAAAGATGAATCTGGAATAACAGCCTGCTGAGGGTTAGGCTTAAAACAGCATATAAAAGCTTCCATACAGAGACTGTTATTTTTAATCCATCCAGAATGTGAACACATTGACCTAAGCTGCTTAGTACACACAGATGGATCCTTGGCCCTACAGCAAAATAACCAAAATGACCTGGTGTCTCCACACAGAACAGATTGGCCAGATCTACAGCACAGAGCATCTTTCTTCTCTGGGACCCAGGGGACCTTAAGACAAAATAGTTAATTGGTGCCTGAAGTTGTTTATGAAACACTATGAGGATTATGTTGCAGCCTGCCAGAAGTGTGTTTTTGCAAATTTGTGTGGTACAGTTGTGTCCATCTGTGTGTCCATGTGCTGTGCATATAAAGAGCAGACCCATTTTGCCCTCTCATCTCCCAGACCCTCCCCAAGTCTTCTCCCAGCTGCACCACACAGGAGCTGTCTCTGGTGCTCATCTTTGTGCTTTCACTGAGCTGATTTCATTTGCTAGGTTTGCAGAATACACACACTTTTGGAGTGTAAATTTTCTGTCACTTCAGTGAAAAAACTCCCCATGCTGGAGACCTCTGGGCACTAGCTTTGGCACAAGCAAACCAGCAGCAGCTGATAGAAGCAGGATAAACTATTCTCTGCCCTGGGGAGACATTGCACAGTCTTAGATGTATCACTGAATTGTGCTCTTATTCCACTTTTTATTAATAAATCATTGATGTATAATCTATGTGCACTGAGATAATGTCAGCGATCACACCTGTCCAGCCATGAAAGCTAATTACAGCTTTCGATATTCAGAATTTGAAAAAAACTGTCAGTATTTTTTGGGTATTCCTACTTTCTTCTCATCCCAAGTAAAAATAATCTTTAAAAGCTCGAGTCTTGTAAAAGAAAGTCTGCAGCAAAGATCCTGGAGAGCTTTTTAAGCTCCTTCTTTCCCAGTGAAAGCGATAGATTTAGACAGATGTGCATAGTAAAGCTAAATTCAAAATAGTTGAACATTGTTGGAAATAGGATCTGAAACAAGAATGAGGTGCTCTGTAATAAAAACAATAATTGGGACTGAAGTGAATAACTAATTGCCATTTCTGAAATGAGCTTTATTCTCTTGTTTACTACACTGTAAACCAAGAATAGTTCCACTGTATTTTACTGTTAGTCACACAACTGAATCAAAATTTGAGCTTCTACTTTATTGCTGGATATGAAGAGCAATGAGTTGAAACAGCAATGTGTATCTTTCTGAACAAACAAAATTGTTTCATTTGGGAGGCCATTCTGAGGCCAATAAAATTGTGGTTGGAACTAATTTTCTCCGTATGTTACATGGAACAAAATTGTTCTTACTGGTGTGCATGTATTTACGGCCCTTGGCACAACGGGATTAAATTGTTTTCTGGCGTCCAGGTCACGTTTGATTGCTAATATAAATAGAATCCATCATAGAATCATCGAATACCAGGTTGGAAGGGGACATGAAGGACTATCTGGTCCAACCTTCCTTGGCAAAAGCAAAAACACAAGTCTAGACAAGACGGCCCACCACTCTGCCCAACTAAATCTTCAAAGTGTCCAGCATTGGGGAATACACCACTTACCTAGGCAGATTATTCCAATGGCTGATTTTTCTCACTGTGAAAAATGTCCCTCTTGTGTAAACCAGAATCTCCCCAGGAGCAACTTGGACCTCTCATCTTTTCCATGGGGCTCCTTGTAAAAGGAAACCTTCTTTGTAGCCAGACTTTAAATTCTGGATCATGGTGACAAGGTCTCCCCTAATTCTTGTTTTCTAAAGGCTGAACAAAGCAGTTCTCTCAGTTTTTCCTCACATGGCAGCCTTTTCAATCTTTGATCATTGTTTTGGCTCTTCTCTGGACCCTCTCCAGCCTGTTCACGCTTTTCTTTGTATAGAGGGTACAAAAATTGAATTCCAGGTGTGGTCTGGCAAGCACTGAGCAGAGTGGTGTAATGATTCCTTTATCTCTGTTATTGAAGTACTCTTTGATGCAACCCAGGATCCTGTTGGCTTTCTTAGCTGTAGCAGCACCCTGTTCACTCATATTGAGCTCGTGTCCACCAGAAGCTCCTGGTCCCTTTCCACAGAGTTTCTCCCCCTCCAGGTATATATCCCAGCCTTGCTGCATTCCTGGATTATGTTTTCCCAGGTGCAAGACCTTATACTTGTTGAACTTCACAAGTTTCTCATTAGTCCATTCTTCCAGCCCGTCCAGGTTTTTTGCAGGGTAACTGTCCTTTCTGAAGTCCTCCCTTCTCCATAGATATAATTACATCTGTAATTATAGATGTGGCACTGGGGCTATATTTTTTAGTTGGATACAATCAAAACCATGACTTATCATAATTTGTAAACTGTTAAAAGGCAGGATAAGTCACTAGCATTATTTCAGTCACATAGTTTGAGACCAAAATTCTGCCTGTGCAGTTAACTTTCCTTGATAGCAGCAGAGAGCCAAGGCAAGGTTCCACAAACCGGGGAAATATAAATTCTACTTGTTCCTGCTACTCCACCAGGCATTAAACTTTTACAGGAATTATATGAACCAGACACGGTTTTTATGTTTTTAAGTAACACCCAATTGATTTCATTCCTATGTGCTTGTCTGTTCGTCCTTTGAATCCACGCAGACTTTTCTTGCAGATATATCTTCTGACAAAGAGTTCCGCATCTTCCCTTTGTGTTAGGTGGAAAACCACTTTATTTTGTTTGCTTTTAACTTCTCTTTCATCTGACGCCACCTATTTCATGTTCTGGAATAGGCAATAAATCATTGACCCTGTTAATCTTCTTCATGTAAGAGTGATATATGCACCCACGGATTATATCCTCCACAATTGTCTATTGTCCCTCACTGAGGAGTTTAGTTAGTACTTCACTTTATGGAAGCATGACTATAACTGTCCCAGGAAAATCCATAAGCAGAAATTAATTTCTGACTGGATAAATTGATCTTGTGTTTCTTGAATTTTAACCTAAAACATAGGGAAAGAATGTACATGATTTTTGTGATTTTGAGTATATTCCAAGTCAGTTCTAGGAAGAGACCATCATTTGTCTCTACCCTTGTCACCTGGGAAGAATGTCATTTTTGCTCTTTGAATAGTGTAAGCAGATGTGCCATTGTGCTGAGCATTTTCTCAAGGGTTTGTCAACTTTCTATTTCATGCATCATTCACTCTTAGCTCTAGTAATCACACAAGGTAACATTTCATTAATGTGAAGTTAAAAAGCTCATAGGACACTGAGAAATAATATCTGGACACAGTTGTTTTGGGTTTCCTTGTACTGTGCTACCCCAAGCAAATGCTCCCAGCAATGTGATATCTGCTTACTGCAAAGTAAGTGACTGAACTGGAGTTTATTTTTTAATTTTCTTTATGTTTGGGAATCCAGACTAAAAAACCTGAGTGAACCCAGCCCCAGTGTTGTACAAAGAGTGTAACTGAGATGGTATGCATCAAAAAAAAAAAAAAAGAAAGAGGATACAGACTTTGTATCCTTTGTTTTCTTCATACTGGCTATGAAGAGGTACTCCAGTGTGAATTTTTCCAAACAGATAACATTCTCTCTCTGCTGGAGTCAGTGTTAGTAAGCCACGAAAATCAGGATTAAGTTAAATTTGCATCACGGGTGGTGCAGAGTATTGACAAAGGGATTTGAATTGCAGCTGGCTGTCAAAATGGCACATTGGTTATACAAACACAAGTGAACCCAGCATCAGTCAGTGTGAGACTGCTAATGGTGTGGAAAAGGTGATGGTCTGCAACAGGTCTTATGGTCTTAATACTTACAGGTACTAAAAGGCACATTTACATTAAAGTTATAGAGTGGGCAAAAGTAAGCACTTAAATTTTTTTAATGGAAGTATTATTTATTTGAGGTTGTCTGTGCAGAATTCTGATATTAAATTCTTTAATGATATCATCACCTAACATTTTTCAGTGAGTGCTTCTATTTGATAGATTCATTGCAACAGGAATCAGAGATTTATATTTTCTCAATTTCAATTATCATTTACAAAGACTACAGCAGCATTCCTAAAAGAATGTCAAAGACCGTTTCTTTTAAGTGGAAAGTGATATATGAAGCAATTTACATGAAACTATTTCACCTGAACATTAAAAACTATTGTCACGAGGTAATTTTTTTTTTTTACATTTTAGAAAGTAATTTAATTCTTCAATATGTCTCCTTTCTTCAGTCCACTGCTGCACTGTAAGAAGCTGAAAGCAATTTTCAGCACTCTATATGTAACTCTTTTAAATTATGTTATTTTTATCACTTCCTAGTGCTTTTTGCATTATTCAAGAATAAATAGATAGTGAAGGAAGGGAGCTGGAGAAGTAGTTGAAATAAAAAGATGGGTTTTGTTTCATGCACTTTATCTACACAAACTGTGATTAAGTAAAGTAACTCAACTCGTAACAAAAATCCATTATAAGGATTGTGCTTATCTTTAGGTGTTGGTAGTCTATAAGCAATCTTAAGACCAGTTGTATGCTAAAAAGTCTGTCATGAATAGAGATAGCTTTTAAGAATGCTATCTCCAAAGTGGGGTCACCAAACGGATAAGTGCTGGTGATGGCAAGGTATCTGAAACATAAGACAAGATAGAATAAAGTAACTTGACTAAAAAATATTCCCCAATATACAAGTCCTGTGTAAGAAGTATGTATTTATTCTTTGGATGAAGCTAAGCACAAATTGCAAGTGCTGAGTCGAGTGCAAGGATCACTGCATGAAGTTTCACTGTAGTCCCTGAAAACTTTGTGAGGAGGAAAACCCAGTGGTGTGGAAAGGTGTGCACTAACCATAAAATGTAACAGATATGGAAAATAAGAGGCCTGTTCTTGCAGCTACGGTTTGGGGAAAGAGAAACCAGAAGCTGCTGCCTCAGCTTTTGGTCTTGTTGAGGACATATGAAAACCAATTCCTATTTCAACGACAAGAGTTGTTTAAGGTGGACAGATAAAGCATCCCTCGAGGAAGGGAAAGAAGAGAATCTTGTGAATACATGGAGAAACTGGACCAGTCAAGAAGAGAATATTGTCAAACAGAAGCTTGCTAATTATTCTATAATTTTTCAACTTTTAGTGTACTATTTTAACAATTTCCTTAATAGAGTAAACCAAATTCACAATCTCTCTTTAATTTTGTTATATTTGTAGAGAAATCTGGCTCAGTAAATCACTCCATTCCTTTGGACATACTGATTCTTAATAACAGGAAACATTATGATCAGAGGAGGTCTACAAACCTTTCACACTTTGTATGGTATGAATAATAAACTCATCTTTGAAAATATTATCTCAAATTAAAGAAAGTTTGTATTAATCTCCTTTTGACCATGGCAAGGAGCAACTGATAATCCTCACTAGCTTGTTGCTACTGCCTGTTCCTTGCTTTTGAGGTGTGTGTGCATTCTCATGTCTTTAAAATTAAAGTTGCATCTTCTTTTTCATGTGTTTTACATGGTTTGATCTTCTTGACTTCTTGCATGAATTTCAGAGGACTCTTTCCATTAGTTGAGTCTGTTAGGATTTCCATTTTGACAGTCATTCCTTAAAAAAAATAAATAATTTTGTAGTACTGAAATTAACAGTACATTATCTCCTGTACAATAATGACAGCAGCATGAAAGCTTGCAAATTAATGGTAAAATAGATTATCATCCTTTCACACTCATTTTTGAGATCTTTTTCAACATGACTTGGTACAGTATAAAGTCTAGAATGTGTTAAACAGCAGCATAATTTATTGCTGTTTTCCCCAGACAGGATATTTTATTGAGGTTCACAAGCCTTCTATACCTTGTCAAACATGTGAAGAACACTTGATAAACCATTTTTAAAAGTGTTACAGATGCAATCAGCCATCAATAAAACCAAAAGTTCTGATTTTGGCCATGTTTGTTAAACACAGATGTTGGTGGCTCCCCTATACAATCTTTGCAAGTTTTCTTTTGTAGGCCAGTTTGTGCGTCTTTTATAAGACATATTCTCCCATGATTTGTTTTATTCAATTATTTTAGTATAAGGATCTTAATACGAGTTGTACTTCACTGTCTTATGCTGGTGCTCAGAGGTTTCCATCAGAGATGGACTTTACGATACAATAAATGCTGTGCGCGATTTACTATGGGCTGTAAAAAGCTTATTTGCTAAGGACATCATGATGTAGAGGTGAACAAATGTCATGAGGCTCTTGTAGCCTCTTACACCACCAGAATTTAATTAAATATGATTATCTGGAAAGCAGTGTCATTCCTCCATCACAAAATAAACCTTTTTTTTTCTTTTTTCTATCACACAGTATGAGCAAACAATAATAAATTATTCTCATGTCCTTGTCTCTTTTCATCAGGAAACGGAATCTTTGTGATCAAGATAATGTTTATTCTTGGTTTCTTTAACTGTTTTCAAAATCCTGTAGTTCAGTTTTGGTAGAATTACACACTAGTCATCAGCAAACAGTCAACACTTGTAGAATAAAGTCATGATATCATTAGGATGTGAGTAAAAAGTTGAAATTCTTCTATGATTTTTTTCTCTGGATATAATCTCAAAATGAAATTCCAGGATTACAGCTGGGTATTCTTTTGCCTTTAGATAGGAGACATGAGGAAGACTGCAGGATCCCATCACTGTGTTATCATGGAATCATAGAATGATTTGGGTTGGACTTTAAAGAACACCTAGTTCCAACTCCCACTTCCATGGGCAGGGACACCTTCCGGTAGACCAGGTTGCTCAAACCTCTATCCAGCCTGACCCTGAGCACATCCGGGGATGGGAAGACCCCAGCCTCTCTGGACAACCAGTTCCAGTGCCTCACCACCATCACAGGAAAGAATTTCTTTCTGATATCTAGACTATATCTACCCTATTTCAGTTAAAAGCCATCCCCTCTTGTCCTATCACTCCACACCCTTTTCAAAAACCCCTTTACAGCTTTCTTTAGTGACTTTAGACACTGAAAGGTGCTATGAAATCTCCCTGAAACCAGTGCATCTCTAACATGTTGAGTTTTGGTTCTTTGTTTTCTGAATATGCTGGAGCTATTACATTATAAAGCCTTTACTTTTTAAATTTGATCTGCATTTTGATTGATGTTGATGATGGCCCCAAATTATACTAGGCAGCATGAGAACTGAGTGAGGATAATGTAGGGTGGTGGTTGTCTGAGTACCTGTCACATCACACCAAAACTGAAGCTCTTCAAAAATAGTAGCAACAAATTTAAGAGAAGAAAAAGCCAGTCCTGGCATGTAATTTCTTACAGGACATGTAATATCTTCTATCCTCAATGAAGCCATAGACAATTACTTTTCACTGAAAATTGTGAAACTGTGGCCATAGTTGGATGATTCATCAGGGACATTCCCAAGGCATGCATCCTTCTGAACCATATCCGCAATAAATCTTTCAGTATTGTATTCACACACTTGTTGCTCACAGTAAAATACTGAAAGATTAACCAAACACCACTAAATTCGTACATTGTGGATCTCTGTATGAGCTGAACAGACAGTAGTTTACAAGATTTGGAAACTGCTTGTTCTGCTGCAAAAATTCCTCTACTACTTCAGCAATTAAAACCCTTATATGGATTGTGTGAAGCATATTTATTGCTGTTGTTAATAGGAATGCATGAATCAAAGGAGGAAAGTTGCTATCTGTGAGTTGAACCTGACATCTCTGGATACAGTGAGATTTATGTTCCAAGGGAAATTGCACGAATTCAGACACTTCTCTCTAGTATTTATTATTTGTGTCATGCTAACATTGTCCTGTGATCATTTTTAAGAAATTCTAGTCTGCCTTGCTTTTTAAGTCAATTGCCTTATAAATTCACACAAGTGTTCTCTCAGAGGTTAAGCTCAAGGAAGTCTGGTATATTTTAGGATCTCTTGTGTCTCCTCTGACAGTTACATCTGGTCTGATCATGATTAACTCTGTAGCTCAAAAGGAGGTCTGCTAATGAGCATTAATGTGGCAACTCTATCTATGAGGCCAGGAAAGAGCAAGAAGGGGAACAAGTGCACTCAAGGATCTGCATAACAGGAGATGAGACTATGATCATTTCCAGTCTAGAGCCAGCATCTGGTGTGGTCAAGTTACTGTGACACATAAATCAGGCTTTTGAATCTTGGTGCCTGCAGGTGTGTGTCACCAGCATCCATGAGTAAACTCATCCTCTGGAGAACCCTTGGAGATCATAGCAGTTCATTGTGGAGCTCCTGAACTGAGACACAAAGCAAGAGAAAATTTAGAAGCCATTCCTGAGAGCAGAGCACATTAGACTGAGGTCACTGACAGAGCACTGAGGAACAGGCTCTTTCCTTTACCTGAGTTGAGAAGGATTAAATACTGCCTGGGTGCATAGGCTGAGTGGTAGCTACATTTTGAAAGAGCTGGTGGGAGTCCACAGGGGAGGAATGTTCTTTTGTAGGAATGTTACTTTGTTCTCTGTAAATTGTTCCCACTTTGGGCCTCATTTACAGGAAAATGGAATAAGCAGGTAAAGCTCAGATATGGTTTTCTTTAAAATTCTAATTTTTGATATGAAGGTAGAGCAGAATTTTGTAACTGTTGGAACATCTGAAAATTTGCTTTAGTCATGCACTTCTCTGGAATGCATTTTCTTGTTTACATTCTTCCACTTTATAATTGTAGTGTTGTTTTTTCATAAGTACATAAAAATAAGGTGTTATATTCATGTTCCCTTCAGTAAATTAAAAACTACATTTTTGAAGTAACTGACTACTATAGTTACATAATGCACATTCTGTATACAGGAAGGTCTAGCATAGAGCTTTAAAATACACAGTAGTCATTGAGTTACATTTTGTGATTTTTTCCTTAGTAACATATGTCTTTTCCACTCTTGAATACTTCTGGTAAGGAATGTTAGAAAAAGTAAACACACCAATGTGTTCTTAGTTTAAACTTGCTTGTTTGATTTCTTGATTTATTATTTTGGGCTTTTTAAATCTGAAACTTATGTACAATATTTTGTAAGTATGTCTCAATTCTTGTTTTACAATTCATGTTGCTGAGATGACAAAAGTATGTTCATTTTTTAGAAGAAAAACTCCTAGTTTTTGAGATTACAAGGACCTAAAATGAAATCTAGGTTTGATATTAATGAACTGCTGACAGAAACAAAACTATGAAGATTTTAAATCTAGATTTTCATTTCAATAGTTTAATGAATAACTATTACTTATTGTCTTAGCAATTCAACAAAAACCTGATGCATGAAAGTAATGATAAGAAGTAAATCCAACTGACAGTTCTCTCAATTGACATCCAGATTAGAAGCTTGGTCTATCTTTTATTTTGAAAGATTTTACTCTGTTGAGAAAAGGACTCCAGAAATAACAATCAACTTTCCAACAAAAACAGTAAATATTATACTGCCAAAAAAACTTCCAGACTTTTTACAGTGGCCAAATGATCTCAGCTGCTTCTCACCCTGTTGTCAAAGTCATAATAGTATTTCATATTTCTCTACTTCAGGAAATAATATATAGACAATATAAATTTGCCAATGTTGTATTCATAGGTTGGATTCATGGGTCCAGAATTGAGAAGGTGAGGACACATTGTTCTCTAAACCAGTCATATTCCTTTATAAATAAGCACTAATGCAGGATGCAGATTAGTGGGGCTGTGGGGCCCACCATTATTCTGGACTGTGCTCGTTACAATATCAGCCAAAGAAATGGATGAAGATGGATGACACATTTTCACTTTATAAAGCAGAACAGGTGTAAATTCACTGTCTAGCTTAACAAACTCTGTGGCATGTGGGTGAGATAGAAGCTGAGAGTGAAACAGCTGCAGAAGGTGGGGTTTTTATCAGGGTTCTTTTAGGTGGACTGCTCCACTTGTCTAGATTGCTCTCAGTGCTTGTAGGCTACTGTCATCTTTTTATCCCAAATATGTGCCCACACAGAAGAAGTGGTCAGCTAAATGTAGCAATAACCCTTGGATAAATACAGCTTTGTTGTCTGGAGTGCTCCTCTAGGATAGGGCTGGAGGCTGTATAATTTTCTACATATTAAAGCGGTTGCATTTGATTGGTCTAGTTATAATTTATAGACCTTCAACACAGCCTGAAAGATACTAGTTACAATATAAGACCTCTTTGTCTCCTGACATATGCTGCTGCCTCTCTTGGGTTTCATGTTGGATCTCTCTCCACATCATCGGGTACTGTTGTAAGCAGAGAGCCACAGAGCTTTCTGTCACTCTAGACAAGAATATAAACAGTTGGACACAAGATGTGTAGGTTAATACAGCTGGCTATCTCACATCCCTAAAGAAAAGCATAGGCAAATCTTATGCATGTAAAAGGTTAATCATTAAATCTCTCTCTGATTTGCACATTCAGGAAGAACATCAATAATTTCTCACTATCATTTCCAGATCCACTATCATTTGCAGACGTCTTCCTATTCCTAGATATAAGGTGAACAGGCCAGAGCTGGGACTAGTCAGACACCATCAGAACTGTTCAACTTCCTGCACAGCTACAAAGGCTAGTCAGGCAGAAGTGACCAAAGCAGCAAGATGTTGCCACCAGTTCTTATAATTTCAATAAGCATTCTAGCTATTGAAGTTGTTGTTGGATTTACTGGAAATGGATTTATTACAACTGTTAATATCATTAATTGGATCAAAAGCAAAAAAATTTCTTCTGCTGATATGATCCTGATCGTTCTGAGCACATCAAGATTTATCTTGCAGGTGACAGTCCTGATGCACATCCACAGTCTCTACTTTGCAGATGTGCTTAAGTTGGCTTCGCTGTACAAAGACCTTGGTGCTGTATGGATGTTTGTGAACCATGCCAGCTTGTGGTTCAGTACCTGGCTCTGTGTACTCTACTGTGTAAAAATAATCAATGCCACCCACTGGCTGCTGCTGCAAATCAAGCGCAGAATAGCTGGGATGGTCCCATGGCTTCTTCTTGGATCGCTGGTGATCTCTTCTATGACTTCTCTTCCTTTACTATGGATTACACCCAGCACTTACCTATGCAGCTCAACAGGGAACTGCAGAGAAAATAGCACAGATCATATCACGGACTGGGATAGTTCATATCTCTACTTGCTGCTTCTTTACTTTGTAGGTTGTTTTTTCCCGCTGGTACTCTCCGTGGTGACCTCAGCTCTGTTAATTACTTCTCTGTGGAAACACAGAAAGACAATGCAACGTTACTCAGATACTTTCAGGGATGTTATGATAGATGTTCACCTAACTGCTATTAAATCCATTATTTCTTTCTTAGTCCTGTATCTTTCCAGTTTTGTAGCTCAAATTCTGTTGATACTGTCGACATCTCGAAGTAAAGATATTGTAAAAGTTGCGGTGTCCTTAGTTGTAGCTGGGGCATATCCTTCTGTGCACTCAATTATCCTGATCATAGTCAATTCAAAACTGAAACTGGCATTTAGGAAACTTTGCCTGAACTTTAGGTGCTGTTTGGAAGATAGGTGTCCAGGCCCCAGGCTTGAGACAAACACTCTCCAGTAAGAGATCTGAAATCAAGGCTCTTGTGTATTGTTTCACTGTCTTTTTTCTTAACTGACAGCTTTCATCTTCCAGAGGCTTCTGTGACTAGTCCTTCTTAACATTTTCAGAGCATCTGAAATAATATGCACTTTTGCTTTACTTGTGCACCACTCCATCTCCTTCCATCCTATATATAGAGTGAGAATAAAAATGTACTGGATGAAAACAATGTACTTGAATAATAAATCAGTTTCAGGTTGCTTTGTGATTTCAGATTATCAGTTTAAGACTGAAAGTTTTATGACCTGTTTGAAGAAAATGGGACTAAAACAGATGAGAATGTACAGAGCTCACAAATACCAGCTCTTGGCTAAAGGATTTTTCACCTGAAAAGGTTAGAATTTGACCAAAAATATGTTGTGCAAGTCATAGTTGGTATTACATGGAAAAAGAATATGCTTTTAAACTGGAAAACCTTCCTGAATTTTAACCTGTGGGAAAATTAAAATTTGGAAACTACAGCCAATTAATATAATCAAATTACATTCTGAACAAGGTTTATTTGTGTTAGGATTCTGGTATGTCTGTGACAATGTAATGGCTAAATACCTATTTAAAGATGGATACTTTTGTTTGAAACATATGTTCTGCTTTTTTGTTTGGTTTTCTTGAAAGTGGATTACCAAGGCAGTGATTACAATGTGAAGTGATGTAGATACATAGAACTACCTGTAGAAAACCTCACTCTTGTTGATAGACCATTCTGATCATAGATTTGCCTTTATTGTCATGATTTGCTATTGCTTTGAGGAGTTGGGAGTTGTTTCTAAGGTTGTTCTCTTTTAATATTTTATGTTACTATGAAGTTTCACATGAGGATGGTGAAATATATTCAACAAGTCCTGTCATGTTTTATCAAATAATGTGTTTGATAAATCTATTCTAAAGTTCTCAGCTCAAGTATTTTTATGCTGTACATTTCTCTTCAGGAGTTTAGATAATGCCAGATTATAAATTACTGTTGCGAGAGTTTCAGTCCCACCTAGAAAATTAATGAGCAGAGTAATTATTGGAGTGTAGTGGCCTCAGTCTTTGAAACATCAGTGTAATAAGTTTATAAAATGCTTTGAAAATCATTCTTTAACAAAATTAGATAAAGAGTGAATATAATTGATTGGTTTGAACTGGTATCTTAAAATATTTTTGAGAATGAACTATATGCTAATAGAACACATAAAAGGATGTCTGTGTGATATGAAGTGATATGATTATTAGCATGCGTAAACAGTGGGTTCAGACTGCAGAGCAGAAGGGAGGGTCATTAATCTCCCAAACACAGTGTTTGGGGCACAGCACAATGTGCTGTAAAACTAAGGCCTCCATAATGTCCAGTGCTGTGGTGCTGAATCAAAAGAGACACAGAAGTCCCTCGAGGGAAGCAGATGGGATCCATCATGCTCATGTCACAGCAGCTCTCTGCTCTGCTCTACAGCTGCATGCCCTGCCAGTGTGGACCAAGGTTAGACCAGTTATACATCAATAGCTCTTCCAGCTGGAAAAATCATGAAAAGAAAGTGTCTTGAAAAAAATGAGTGTGTTTGAGACTTTTCTTTTGCGGGGTGGTTGGTGGTGGTATTTGGTTTTTTGAAGCTGATAATTTCCCCAGTGAGCTCATTTCTCTTCAGGTGTTTCCAAACCCTTTTCTAGAGACAGTCTGAAGTAAGGGGATCAGAGCCAAAGATCATAATAATGGGCCTTGCTCAGCTTCTTCACTGCCTCCTCACCTTCAGGAGAGGGAGATCTGAGGCAGAGGCAATCATTAATAAAATATCCTCCAGTGCTTCCGGGGGAGGGGTAGGACAAAGCTCAAGGACTTGATGTCTTTATATGGTATTGATGAAAGTTTTGTTACACACAGCATAGAGTGAAATAGACGGGTACATAAATTAGAAATTTAAATGACTGGATTGGTAAATAAATTATTAGTTTTGTCCTTTTCCATTCCATCCTTCCCTTAAGCTTCAATTTATTTTCATGACTTCTTCCACAGTATATACAGATTCCTATTTGCTGTTTGATCCTACCCTGCTCTTGGGATTTCATCCTATCCAAACCTAAAATACTCTTCTGTTTTCTCTTCAGATCTAGCCTTCTCTTTTGGGTACATTTTAAAAAAGCTTTCTCATTATTATTTTACAAAAAAACGTCATTCACCAAATTAAAGTAGTCCTGTTCCTATATCTAGTTTATTCCAGAAAGCAGATCAATAAACCTGATGACTGTTTTGGCAATTACTATTTGTGCCCCAAAAAATCACGCAAATAACCTTGTTGAGATTTCACAGTCTAAGAAGTGTTTATATGATGATTGAAAATAAGACTGATTTCATCAGTGAATTTCCCCTGGAACTTTTCAAGTTACATGAACCAGGGACAACATGAATGGGAAAATACTGTCTGTAGTTTGTAAAAGGCCAGAAACTGTGGCTGGACCAAAATCACTGCAAGTATGATGAAAAATGGTGATTAGTGCAGTTGTTCATACTGGCTACATGAAAACCAAGCCTTTTCTTATCCAACGGTTGTTTTTTTTTGTTTTTTGTGGTTTTTTTTTTTTTTTTTTTTTTTTTTTTAGTGCCACTGTGCTTGCTTTTTCCAGGTCAGAATTCATCACACTTCTGTTTCCAGGAAAAGCAGTATTTCGCTGTGCAGAAATTAAGGGACTTTTGATTGCAATCTCAGGAGCGTGTCCATGAAGCTGACAAATTTCTCACTACCAGTCTTTCAGCATGTGAATCAGAAAGAACTACCACAGATATTCTGCATTTCAACTGCTGGCCTGCTTTGCCACATCTTTCCTTTTGACTGCATTAATCAGAAGCTCTACCCGACCAAATCGTTAGTGAGGTGGTGGATATTAACTCTGCTAACATAGTATCTCTCCTCTGCCAGCCAAGCAGTGTTGCCCTTTCTGAGAGTTTGCTGCTCTCCATGATGTAATTACCTCTCTGTAAGGTACACAAGTCAGCACTGCCAGTTCCATGGGTCCCAGAACAGATACCCCTATAAATGTCACTAAAACTCCAATCTTCACTTTTGCTAGTTTTCTAGCAGTAATCAGGAAGCTTTTCACCTTCTTTGCATGTGAGCGCACAATGGTGATAATTTATTCTGAATAATTTTGGGTAATTTCAGAAGTAAAATAAGTGTCAATGAAAATATCACACTATATTTATCTTTTCTTGAAATACAACTTCTCACCTTTCTGCGGGGTCTGGAGAAAAGTTTTTCTTCCTGAAAAAGTTTATAATAGGATTCTAAACTGGTATTACTTTTATCTCTTTTTATTTATTGTCTTTCCTATCGTAATACCCAGCCTTCATTTTATTAATATCACAAGGACAGTTTCTCCAATGTTACAAAGTACTTCCGAAGGCTAATCCCTCTTCCCTTCAATATTTCTTATCCCGTTTGTTCCTCATTTGAGGACATCTGTGTGGGAGGTCATTGCAGCTTAGTTAGGTGTATAAATAATGTTCCATATAAATCTGCCAGACAAACCTTTCATAGAGACATAAGTCTTAAGGTTTATTGAAAAAATAAAAAAAAAATAATATTTTTTTCTAAATTAATGTGAAAATAGCTTTGAATATTGTAAATATTAAAAATATAAATTATGTTCATGTTAATATTACTTTTAAGATTTATTATTTTCAAAGTGCCATTTATCCTTCCCAATACCTATATATTTGCAATGACTCAAAGTTTACATTGGACGAAGTAATCAAAATGAATATCAATTACATCAGAGAAGAGCATGGGACCTCTTAAAACCAGAGTTCCTGATTCTCATAAGCTTTTCAGTGGTCAGAGGGTTTGTCATTCCTAGACTTTGGTTTGTCTCCACATTAAGAGGCCGTATCTCTTCTCTAGTATTCAGCCTGTGTGTGAAAGGACAAGGGTATTTTATCATCAGAAAACAGAGCAGTAGTATGGGTGGTGACTACAGAGGGATTTAATTGGGCTTTTGAGAGGAGAGGAAAGCGAGGAGAAGTCTCACAGATCCATGAGAATTACTTTGGCTGGTCTCTTTTCTCAATGCAGGTAAACAAACTGGTAAACAAACTGGGGCAACAATGCAGCCTTCCAATTCTGTTATTGCTGAACTGGGATCCATGCACTGAGTGCTCCCCTGCAGAACAGTTCTTTTGCTGCCACGGGAAAAACAGAGGCAAAGCGCTAAACATGAAGAACAACTTGATGTCATCACGTCTTAAGTGCCTCTTGGGGGGAAGGGGTGAAATTAAACCCTTTCTTGGTTTTGGGCACTCAGATGTGACATTGTGATGAGATAAAGATGGATGATATAGTTTATAAATTTTAAAAATGATTGGTAGGTAATTATATTCTATTTTTTTACCTTCTTCCACCCCTCCCCCAGTGTCATATTTGAATTTTATTTTTTCTAGTTTTATATATTTATTCCCCTCTCCTTTGAGTATTTCTTTTTCTTTTCCTTTTTAGAAAAAACTTAATTCTTCATTTATCAGTCATATTTCTTGCCACATCCTCTAAAAAAATCTCTACTGTTTTTGCAGCTATTGCTGCTGTTATTGCAAATATATAGTAATGAAATCAAGATAGGTTCATTCACATATTCATTTTATTATAATAAACACATATTTCAAGGCATCTTATTGGTTTTGGTAGACTCATATTTTTACTTTTGTGATAAAATTGCAAATAAAATTTCTCCCTTTCCTTGTGAAGGCATTTAAAAAACAGAAAAAAAACCTAACAAACAAAACCCCACATGCTGAGACCCTGAGATATGTGAATCTTCCCTTTCAAATGCCACTTCAGTCAGTTCTGCTTTGTTGCCCTTTCCCTGCCATTTGCTTTCTCTCACCCCAGTGTGGATCCCGTTTCTTTTACAGACTGCTTTGTATTTTCTGTCTCATTTTCCCTGTCTCTTTTAAGATCGTTCTTAAAGTCTTTACTTTTCCCTTCCTCTGTTTGGTTTTAATCCTCACCCATCAGTCCCTCAAACATTCTTGTTTGTTTCTATGTTTACACTGTTTGTGTCCCTTCCAGAGGAGAAATGACCATCCAAATATTTTCATTGCTCAAGATTAAGATAAGAAGTGAAAGGAGGAAATAGAATGCAGCTGCTTGTATGCAAACAGCAACGTGAAAAACACTGGATTAAAACACTGCATGTATAAATTATATGTTTAAGACTAAAATTATTTGAAATACTTGTATCTTGAGAAACAAAAAAAAAGAAAGTATGCATTCATAGACTTGTTCACTCTCTTATAGAGGACATTAGAAATCTGTCTTGCAATTGATTCTCACCATCAGAACTGAAGGAAATCGGCTTTTTTTCGGAGGAACTTCTCAATCCCCTCCAAGAAAGATGTATAACAGGAACTATGAATAGGTATTTGTTGACCTCATTTGATAAATCATAATAAACACAGTATGAGCTTTATACAGGTCTTCAGCCAACAGAGGTTTAGACCCCTAACATAACACGTAGGTGTAATTTGGGTTTCAATGGTCACATTGAAAATAATGTTTTCCTTGCTTGAGGTACCCATAGCTTTCTTGGGGAATCTGAAGTAGTGTTATTGCACGTGTAGAGAAATATATCTGTATCTGCTGAATAAATAAGTACCTATCTCTCAGCTAAATTCAGTACAAAAAGAGAAAAGCCGTAATATAAAAACTTCATCATTCTAAATTCATGTTTGGACCACAGCTGCAGCCAGTCTCCTTTTTCATTGTTTTTTACAACTGAGGGAGCTTGTGCATTTTTCTCGTGCCATGGCTCTACTCAGGCAGGAATAGGGAGAAATTTTCCCAAAAATACCCCCTGGAAAAGTGACTCTGAGATATAATATCTCTTGGTTTCAATTCCCTGATGTTGTAAAAGCTAAAATCTTAGGTCTCCTGTCTTTTGGCTCTTACTACACTTAGTCTGTGATTATTTCAAAAGCCAGCTCCAAAGCACATTCTGTCAAAAGAGAATTCAGCTTCTGGAAAGTGAATGAGAACTCACACTTGGTATTGGGTTTGAAACTGGGGGGGACACATACATAAAAGCTCCTAGTATATGTAGGCAGTGGGCCAAAGGACTGTGAAGAAGGAGGAGTTTCGTTAGATGTATGTGATGAGTCAACCTAAACTTCTCCTTCCCAGTCCCTTGGCTGGCTGCATCTCATCAGCATGGAGATGACTTGATTTGCTTTACGAAGTCAGTGGGAAAGGTTAAAATCTCGGGCTAGCCCTGTGGAAGCTTTCAGAAATGCTTTGCTTTTCTTGCTGACTATAGAAAAAAGCCTGTATGCATTACCAAGTTAAGGGATGAGATGCTTAACAGTTTTTGGTCAATCTTCTCTTTGAACGTCTTCACCTGTATGAACATCTCTAGCTCCAAACTGCTGTTCTCACCAAAACTGGGAACCTTTGGATGATTCTCAGATCACCCCTCAGAGCACTGGTGGTCTCTTTGGTTATTTCTTCTCACTCTACTTTGACTTACTTTAGCTTTTCCTTTTGAACTTCAGTAATGACTCCTCTCACAGACATCAGGGTGATAGATGCTGAGGTTTTCCAGCTCTCCATATCATTCCGTTGGACACCATTTGGATGTGCTTCCCTTTCCTCATGCCATTTTAATGTGATCAGTTAGTTATCTCTGTCCTCAAACTTATCAGAAGGAAGAGATGGAAATCTGGCAACTCTGGCAACACCAGGACACATATGCATGTAAATATCATCCAGTTTCTGTCTGTTTCCCTTTCCTTCTATGTTTCTAGATTTTTTATTTGACTGCAATTATTCAACCGGTGCAGCTAAATCGCCAAGATTTCCTGCCCTGTCTTTGGGGATCACTGCTTCTTGTTTGAATACACTAATACTCAGTTTATAACAAATTTAAAACAAAACATAGATTCAATGCTGCATAACTTCCTCTAAGTCATTATAACACAGAAAATTCCTTATTTTGAGGGATAAATTCTAAGAAGAACTTGATACAAATTAATGCAAACACAAAAGTAGCAAAACCCCTGGAAATGACCATCTTCTTATGTATCCATACTTTGAGGAGAAGGTCATGGACACAAAGTACAAAAAATTTAAAATTTGTGAATATGCAGTATAATTTCCTCACTTATTTTTGAGGCATTAGATAAGTATGACTCTATATTTTAGTTTCGTGATCAAGTCCTTTGCCTCTTTTAATCTTTCAGCTGAGCAGGCACTTGAGTTTTCAAGAGTTAAATTTTTAAATCTCATATCAAAATACTAGAAATCAAACAGTTCACTCAAGACACTTTTTTCTACAAGAGCTTTGGGTAAGGGGATTTTTGTATTATAGCCTATTATTTAAAAGTTGACAGCAAAAGCAGTCCAGGTATCTATAAGCCAGCTGTCATGATTTCTTCAGAAAGTCACTTTTTGCATTGAACTGATGTTGTGATCATATACCTTGCTGTCATGTGGTTTGATAAGGGATTGCTTGCTGTGAAGAGCCCATGAACTACTTCTAGTACTTGAACTTCTTACAATGTATATCCACATGCAGTTGCAAGCACTGTTCTTTCATAGAGCTGATTGAGCAATCTCCATCCAAATACATTATTCAACAAACACTTCTATGGAATACCTTCTTTCAAGACTGAATTTAGAAGAAATTAAGCTGGCTCTGATCCTTACAAAGTTAGTAGGTTCTCTAAAAAGGCAGTGTAAATAGGGCAAGAGGGACTCATACCTGAGGTGCATCTTAGTTTAGAGCATCTGTGGGGCTTCAGATGATACATCAATCATCTCTATGCTTCATTGTCCTGCAGGAATAAAAAGGTTTTTATTCTCCACTGTAACTTTGTTTGAAATAGTACATAGGATTTTCTGTATAAATGCAGAATATTTTACTTCCTATTTTTATTTCATAGAACCTACATTTCATAGAACCTTATTTATTGATAAATAAATGCATGCTTCAGATCATGCCTGAAATGATGTTGCTATATAAACAATTGATTTTCTTGCCTTTCAATGGAGCCCCCAAGGAGCCTTGAGTGAGAATCTTATTTTGAGTATTTTCTACATACATCAGACAACTTAAAAAAAAAAGCATGAATAAACCTTATATTATCTATATAAACCCCATACTATATAGCAGGTATATTTCTCAGGCTGAATGGGCTTTATGTTTTCATATGTCAAATTTTTTATAGAAACTTGCACAAGAAAATAGAAATTTTAAAATAAAAGTGTGAGAAGCCTGTGATGTTTCCCTTCCATCATCTCTTTTCCATATGAGAAATTTTGGATGTCTAAAGACAAGAAAACTGAGATAAGAAAGCAGTAAAAAGATGGAATGGTGGCACCTAGGACTGCTAGGGGTACATTCCTGTTCCCCATGGTTCTCTAATGACTTCTGTTGTGCTCTGAAGATGTCCAACTCTTTTTGGAATTATTTTGGGGTGGAAGAACCAGGGAGAGGAAAGGTTCAAAAATGCAGTTGACTAGTTAAATTTCAGCAAAATTTCACTAGAGCATTTCTGTAGGAGACTGAGAGAGTGAAGCAACTCAGGCTAATATTCTTATCAAAAAGAAAATCAATATGTCCTGCATAGGGAAAAGTTCTCTGGTATGAAAAGGATCTTTAAACTGGTAGAGAGAAGCTCAATAAGATGCAATGCCTGGGAGGTGAAGAAAAACAAAATTAGACTAGGAACCAAGTCCTCATTTTATCTGTAAGTGTAACTTACCCCCTTAGCAAAGTGCATTAAGGTGTGATGGATTAACTACCATCTGAGCTCTTTTAAGCTGAGCTATAACTCAACTTGAGGCTTTACATTTGATACAGGTGTTCTTTAGTGAAATTATGCTGCAAGTGATATGCAGAGGAACAGACGAATTTGTTTTTATAGCCTGATACACTGGTGGAAACTCCAGCCACCATTCCAGCTCATAGTCTCTGAGAAAAAAGTTCTTGTTCTCCAGAGTCAAAGTCAACATGCATGGTAAGATCCTACAGAGTCACCAGTTTAATAATGCACACAGGAAATTTCTTTCCTGGTGAGCAACATCTATTCCTTTTATACTGTGGTGTAGCTTTTTTTGGCTGTTTTTCATTCAGTGGAGGTATGGGCAGTTTTGTACTAATATGGTTGTATAAGGTAAGAAAATTACAGTGATGTCAATAGATTTGTGGGAGATTAAAGGACACAACAATCTTCTTTCTTTACATCTGAATTTTTTTTTTTGGTAACTCTCTAGTAATTCTGGAAAACATGCAACTGCTTTACTCCTCAAAAGTTGTTACTATTACTGAAAGAGAAGCTGAGACTTTAATCAAGACATGGACTTTTTGTCAGCAAACACAGGGTAAAATTTTCCATGAGCCTGCAAAATGTTGGTGTTTAGCAGGGCCCAGAAGAAAAGCACTGTACTAGGGACATATAAAATCTGAAGAGGCTTATTACTGTAAGGTAAATGAGAATCCTCCATATTGTTGATATTGTGAAACTACTCTTAATTATACCTGCTAAAGTCATCTAGAAGCAAAGCCTCGGAAAAAACTTAAGTGTGAATACAAAAAAAGCAAGGGAGAATTTTGGGGAAGAGAAGGTTCATGAAAACTTGGAGTTGCAACAGAGCAGCCTAAAGACAGAGTGGAAAAGCAGGGATGTTAATTGAAAGATATTATTGTGAAAAAACAAAATAAAATAAACCAGAGGGAAAGGTACTTAAGTAGCAGCTCCCCATGGAAGTCCTAAAGGTCTATTTACCTATCAGGTTAAAAAAAGAAAAAAAAGAAAAAAGGTTAAAACTCTCAAGAAATTTTAAAACAAAAATCTATGCTCTACAAGAAATTCAGTGGTTTTGTTTTTCTTTTTTTCCCCTCATTAAATTCAATTATCATATATTCAAATACAGGAGGGGAAAAAAAGATATGATATGGAAAATCTCTGACCAAGCCCAGTTTATTAATAATTTAAATTTCCTGTTTCCCCAGACACCTGTTGTGTTTTTTAGATAACAGCTTTTCTTTCCATGTTGTACAGATAAGCCAGGTCACTGAGGTTCAGAGTCTTTAGCCTCCACCAAAAACTCACATTATTTTTGAGGGGTGATTCATTCGACAGACTGGATCTTACAATCTCTTAAACTCAAATTTAATCCATGAAATTATGTTTGCTTTCCCTGTACATCAGATTCACAAGGCAAAACTACTGCTTAGCTTCAGAAGCTACTTAAATCAGTGTACTATATCCTAATATTGATCTTTATTTGCCAGGTCCTCCAAGGAGGAAAATCAAAGAAATATCTGTGTTGTTAAGGGTTTATTATAAAACCCATTCCTGATGTGTATTTTTCCTTCTTTTAGTTTAGTGTAAACAGTGCAAGACAAATACATAACAGTCGGGTTATGTCTTCAGAAATTCGGGCTCTCTCAGCAACAACACAAGAAAACTGTCATAGTTCATTATGAGATTTGGGGATCGAGGTATCAAACGTATTTGTGTATTAACCTCCAAGTTAATTCCTTCATTCCTGAACTTTGAGAGACAAATTTAAATAATACTTGTGTAGACAAACCCTGCCCTCCAAGGATTAAACGTGTGCTTTTAGTGTCATTCATATGATTTAAGGTTTGCGGCTCTGCCCACCACAGAGATGGGTGCCAGGGATTTAGTGGTTGTGCCTATCATTTGAAAAGGAGGCCAATACTTCTCAAAGAGGAAAAATGGGTAAGGCACGGAATTTTAATGTGCCTTTGTCACACACTTCTCATGTTTTCATGGACTGTGTACAATTCTCTTTGATGGTTACCCCTATTTTTTGTGGTTATCTCTATCTAAATTACCATCCAGTGATATACTGGCAGTGGAGAAACTTTAAAATCTTTTACCTGGTCTATTTTTCTGTCTGTAAAAATGGGAACCATATTACTACTCTACTTTTGAATGGAGTCTTCAGGATAGAGCCAGATTCTGCCAAGATAGAAAACATCTACTCTCCAGCTAATATTTTCTAGATGTGCTCAGGCATATCAAACCAGTGCAGTGCTGGTGCTCCTGCTTGATTTGCTTGGAAAATGAAGCTGAAGCACAGTGTGCTGGGATTATGCCATCAGCACCCACAGCTGTACAGCAGCACTGGACAGAAGCCTTTAAAGGTGAAGGAGCAGAAAGCAGATAGTTGTGGGTAAAGTACAAATATTCAGTTCTGTGTGAATCAAAACCCACTTACAAAATTATCAGTTTCCTTCTTTTTCATGGTCCATACCAGATAACTTTTAAAATAGTATTACTATTATTATTACTATTACTAATTTTATTGCTGTACTTGTCATGTGGCTTGCACTTAGATTTGACAGTTACTCTTCCATTTTTTGTAAAATGTGACCAATCTTCATGATAAGGTCATTTTTTTTCTTACCATATTCAACACAGGAAAACAATTTGACAACAGTCCCAAGATTGGGAAAGTGCTATTTTTGTCATTAACTTTAGAGATTAAGATGTTCTTCTTCATTGTGTGACTGTTACCAGCAAAGCCATAGTTTTATTTATAAAATATCATTATTTTTACACTTGGGAGCATATCACACATGTTCAATTAGTATCACTAATACTCTTTGTAAAAAGCTCTATACAAGCTGCGGAGACTGTGACAAATCACAGCAGGCAACAGTCTATTGACAGCCTTTAGCCAAATTCTATGGCATACATGGCTGATAGCACTCTGAATCAGAAAATAAAGACAAATCCTTAAAAGATGGATAGTGATAAGAACATTCAGCAAACACTGTAATACACTATTAATTTAGTAACTAATTAATAAAATAAGTAATAAAATAATATTGTTAGCACCTGAAGAGGTGTCGCTCCTTGAGGTATGTTCTCATTTGTAAGTTAAAAACTTTAATAACCACAAAGAGTTTGGTTGAGAGTTATGGAGGGTGAAGAAATATGCAGGTATAGTTATAAAATGAGTTATTAATTAAATAAATAGAATAGCATGGCTTTGTAAACTAGAAGTGTATGTACTCAGAGGTAAGTGAGAAAGCTGAACACTTTTTTGAAGTAGCTTGTGCATCATGGAAAGGAAGAAGATTTGACTCTTCCCTGAAAGGGTTAATTTTCAAGTCAACTCTATCGCTAGGCTTCAATACCTGCATGTTTAGAGTACACTGGATTTTGTTTCTCTGGACGAGGAGGAAGATACTTGGAGTACCTGAGCGCCATGGTTAATTATTTTCCTGTCCTTGTCACAGATTTTTATCAAGCTAATACTTAACACATGAACACAAAAGTGTGTTTGTATGTATAATTACATACTGTTACCTTCTTTCCTTGGCTTTCAAGGGAGACAAGCATGTTCTGCTGAACAACATTTAATAGGTGGGGTGATTTATTTTTAACCGTAGAGCAGAGCTTTTCATACTGATTGATTACTGAAAAGGGAAGAGAAAGATCACAGATGTCATTTTGTGGTGAAAAGATGCAGAAACTTATTATAAGAGATGGCTAACATGCATTAGTTTTCTTATCCTGTTGTTATATTTCACCAATTCAGTATGAAAGCTACTTATATGATAATGCTCTGAAATTGCGTTATCAAACTGAGCCACTGTCATAGCAATAAGAACAAACTAGAAAAGACTTTAAAGTCTATTATAAGTCTGCCTTGACCCAATTAAAAACAGTTCAGCCCTGAAGGTAGTCCAAAAAATCACACACTTCATTGTTCATCATGGGTCACGTCAAGGTCTTGGACTAAGATTTTGCTGCAAAGCATTACTAGACAACAATGAAAAAAATTGCTTTGGAGGCTCAGTACTTGCTGCTGTCATTAAAAATTATATTTATTTTTTCACCCACTCCCTGGGTCAAAAGAAGTACTCCACTCTTTTCTACTCCTTAGGAAACAACATCAACTAAAAGCCTTTCAGTAACATTGTATATTCACCTGGTCTGTAAAACATTATTAATTTCTATTTTCTGTTTGTTTTAAAACTGACACATTTCACACATATGTATGTAAGCTATGATCACCCAAAAAGCATGTGATCTATTGAATGAATTTATTGAATCCAGTGTGATCATGGAAAGGCAAACCTTTAAACTGGGAGAGTAACCAAATATCACTGTCTGCAATTCCCTTCCTTGTCATTGTTGTAGCTGTTGGGGTAGGCTTTTAGTTTTCTTCTTTTTATAGTGAGTAAAAGTTACTATGCCTCATTTGTCCAGGAGCAGCAATGGCAGCTGCCAGTGAAGGATCAGGATGTTTCATAGCCATGTGTTGCGGCCATAATCTTTTTAATCTTATCATTGTGACTAAAAGGAAAGCTTATCTCAAAGCAACTGATAACAGCGTTTCCTAGTTATTTGCATATCTCCTTCACGTACAACAGGGTATGCACAATAACAGCCAATCCCTGCTGCAGTGTGGCATAACTAGGACAGTGAAAGCAGAAGGAAGATGTTGGCATTGATTTCAAACAGTAGAAAAGTTTAGCAACCATAGAAGACCTGTATGTGGAGGTTACACAGAGCCTGTCCTGCAGCAGAATAGCACTGCAGATTTATAGCCTTCATGCTGTTGCCATATAAAGTATATCTAATGTGACAACATGTCTATCCTCTTATCCTGTTCTCCTGCCCCCTTCCTTCCTACTCCTCCTCTTCCCTAGAGTATACCAACTTGGACCAAAAAAAAAAAAGGGTAATTAAAATACTTTTGCAACTTCACCAAATTTGGGGTTTTGAGCTTTAATCCTGTTGGTTCCCTTCTAAAATGAAAAGAAACTAACTGATTTCAGACCACAAGAATTGGTGGGACCATCATTTTGGGATCTCTCAGAAGACACTGAAAGGCAGGATTTGTCTCTCTCTTCTCTGTGTATAGGAGATATCTAAAATTTATTCATGGGATGGACAGGGAGGGAGTGCTTTTCTCTACACTTTTAGTTTTAAGAGGTTATAATTTAGAAAAAGAGGCCTGATGAGAAATTAATTAGTCAGGGTCCTATTCCTTACCACTTCAGTCTGGACCATGCTCCATATAAGATAAATCAGTTCCATTTCAAACCTTGCTGGATTTATTTTTACTTCTAATACTATGATTGGAAGCCTGTTCTAAAATCACAGTCTTCCGATGTTTAGACGATTTGATTTTCAACCTAAATTTATTTCTATTTTTTCTTACATCAGTTTTTCATCTCACATAAATCATCTAACTCTCTGTTGTTTATCCCATTGATATAACTACAAAGAAGAACTGTAGCTCCATTTTGCCTCTTGTTGGCTAAACAAAACAATCTCTTCTAGCAATATTCAAGAGGCTTACCAGACATGACCTATGCTACTTCTCTTTTTTTAGACTTTTCAGTGAAAAGTATTTTTGGATAAAATACTAATAGAAAATATTGCAAGTTTGGAGTCTGCTTAAATCTATAAAAGAAGACAATGAAAAATTTCTATTGGTGTCCATGGCCTTGGGGTTAGCCCTTTGTTTTCTAAGTGGTAGTCACAGGTTTTCAGTTCAAATTGAGAGAATGGTGATCTCCAGTTGCTCTCCTAATGCCTCCTCCCCAGCGACCAATATAACCCATATGGATATATCCTAAGTCTGTATCTGTAGTTATCTATGCTTACCTTGATTGGATGGCAGCCAGCTAGCCCTCATCTAAACCCAAAGCCAAGCTAGACTGGGTTATTCAGTTGACTCCACCAGAAGGCTCAGATGTAATAAAGCTTCATATGCACCCATTTGATGCATGGATTTGTGGTGAATTCTCAGAGCAGTTGTGATGCTATCTATTCCTTTTGAGATGAACTAACTCCTTATAAAGCTTTCTGTAAATGCTCTTTATTTGTTTGAAGTGCAAATCTGACAGGTTCTGACAGCCTGTCAACCTCTTGTGTACAGCTCCGCTGGAGCCTGCTTTACTTCCATATATTGTCACCATTTCATTCATTATTTCTGAAATATCAACAAAGACTTCTAGCTGACTGACTCGAGGAGGCAATAATCAAGCTAAACAAACTGAGGGTGATAGCATAGCCCACCTGTTATGATACAACATTTATATAACAAAGTTTGAAAGTTTTATCGCGTAGTCTTTCCTTCAGATAATCCAGAACTATCTCAGTATATCAGTAGTACAAAATATTGAATAATGGTGTTAGACAATAATAGCAGCACAAATGAGATAATTTACATGGAGGTTTTAACACATAATCATTATGTTATCAGCTAGTAAGACCTGTTTTACTTTTAAATTCTTTAAGCAAAATCAAAACACTGGTTTTTGATTAATTAAGAGATATAACTATAATGTCTCAAAAAAACCACAAAGCACAAAAAAAACCCTCAGGAAAATAAACCTATTAGTTTTAGCTATGAAATAGTATTTTACACTTTTATACCTCCCCTGACTTTGCTAATACAATATTTTGTGGTGCCTCTTTTTTTCTTTTTAAACATAATCCATCACATTTTTTAAAACCAATCGCTAAACTTATGTGAAAGGAGTTTCAAATTCAGTCCTGTAAAAATAATGGTATTTTGCATGTGTTGAAAGACCAGGTGACTATGGGTCTGTGAAACATTGAGGTCTCTGGGTTTGGGCAAAACCTGCTCAAAATGGTTGGGACTGTAGATTTGAACATAAGTGGATACAACCCACCTGAGTTCCAAACAGATGCCTAAGACTGTTGTTGTGTTTGGAGCTGTCGCTTTATCCATGAAGATCTTAAGTAGGACTTCTTACTTGTTACCACCCACTTCCAGAAATGGTTTAAAACATGACTCAAGAAAGGGTAAAATGTGGAATTTGTCCTGACAGTGTTGTAAAGCTGTAGCAGTACAGAATAAAGGTATTAAGTCATGTTCATGTATTCCTGTTGAGAGAAAATTACATCCTGTGTACTTTTTTACTTCTGTAGAAATGTCTTTTATCTTTCCCTTTGTCCTCTGTCATTTGCTACACTGATTTAGCAATGCAAAGGGGATTGAAAACACCTGGGCATTTATTAATGCTGGGTAAATAGAAGTTTAAACCCTTTTGTAATGTACTTTCCAACCTTGTTTACTGTCATTATGCTTGTTTTCAGGCGAAAATGTTTTTATTGGCAAGAAGATCTGCAGGAAACTCAAGCTCTGTAAATAACAATGGGAACAAGTCTTCCCAAGAGAATTAACCCTGCGAGTTCTGCCCTGACTGTACTGAAAACTTAATGTACATATCCGCATAATACATTTTGCTGAGCAACTGTGAAGTTTTTTTTCAAGTGGCCCATGGTGTTGTGAGAGTCACAGTTCTCTGAGGAACGATTTGAGTGTCCAGGTTCTGGTTTGTCTCTTCCCTGCGTATCTATTAGCCTACTAAAGGTTATTACCTCTCACTGTAAACCTCACCCTGCAGGGATAATGTCATTTGAGTTCTGACCTTGAGAAAGATTTGCCAGTTGTCTGTTGCCACAGGAGTAGCTAACAAAGTACGTATTAATAATAAAAATGGTGACCATCAGATATGATGATAATGTTGAAGTATCAGCCTTTATACAGAAGAGTAAATTGTACAAACAAGAAAGTCTAAAAAAAGCCTAAGAGACAATAAATAAATAAATAAACTAACAAACAAAAAATCGACTACACTGACTATCTGAAAAAGTTTAGAAGGATTTTATCTCTATGGCATGGGCAGCATAGCATAATTCTACCTTGAAGTGGAATCCCAACAGTTTACCAAGACTAAGCTATAGAAATGTCTGAATTACCCATAAACTTATAAAAATTAGCTGCCAGAAGTAATGTAGGAGTTTCAAAATTCCTTTCATGTGATTGATGGTCCATTATGGCAAATACAATAAACCAATTTAATATTAAACTGCTATGGTTTAGATTAAGGGAACCTTGTTATTCTCATACTTCAGCACCTCCGAATACTGCCAGCACTTGGTCACTGAAGAGCAGTTTGGTAAGAAGAGGTGACCTGAAGATATTTTCCAGGAAAATTTTCCCTATAAAAAAACTATATAAATTACAGTCAGTATCAATTATTATAATCAGTTATTAATATACATTGAAAAAGAGTTTAAGAGGTGAAATTTATACGGTATCATGATCTTATCCATTGAATCATATCTAGCAGAGAAAAAAGAACATGAACTGAAACCACTCGAGTGAAACATTTACAGATACTTCATGTAATTAAGCACACTTCTGAATTCTTCTGAACAGTTAACTGTTATTGCAAGTGTTGGGAGAGAGTGACATGGTAATGAAGTGAAGTCAAATGACCTAACAGATGTATTTATGTTTGAAGTAAAGTGGTCAAAAGGGGCCGTTTTCAGGGTACAATTTAACTTTTACTCTGTCCTATTAAGGGATATTTAAGATACTTCTGCATCTGTAAGAGTAGTTGAAATTAATCTTACAACTATTTTAAGTATCTTCCTTCCCTCCCCATGAATTCTTCCAAGTTACCTGAGTTAAAGGTCAGATCAGATATGGAAAATCTTGCTAACAAGCACAAGTCTAAGAGATACAATATTCTGCAAGGTCCAAAACCCCTAAAATCCTCAGGATTTGAGGCTGGCTTTGGTTTACTTTTTAATAAAGATTAAGCAAATTTTGAAGATAAAGAGGAGTAGCATGATTTACCATCTGCTATTTATTTTAAGATTGTATATAAACTCTCTGAAAAAGATTTAATTTCTTTCCCCCCTTCCATTTCATTTTTCTTCCTTCTGTAAATACTGCAGACCAGTAGGAGAATTTTATTTTGACAGCTTATCTCAGCAAATGCAGTCTAATTTACTAATTCATTTGCATAGTTTCATCTTAACCTACCAATATCTGCCTGTAAATTTATAGATGAAAACAACTGGGAGAAAAGGACAAAAATTAATTCAGAGGAAAAAGGAAGTTGATGCAATAAAATTCAGAGGCTGGTCTAAACCTCAACAAATCTGGGGATTGGTGAAAATTAAGAAGAATTTAAGATATGATTTTGATTTTAGTTTCGTATTTTCCAAGGGAATCCATTCTGTAGTAATGTGTAGCAATAGAAATGTCAGCTATCAAAAAAAAAATGCAGAAAAGAAAATCTGAGATAGCTAGACCCACAATTAGTGGGAGTTAACATTTTAGGAAAGCATATCATTAACTTCTTTGGTCAAAGACTATTAATCATGCTGCATTATTTTTGGAAAAGCCTGTTGTCTGCATACGTGTAATCCTCAAGCTGGTCTTTAAGAACAGTCTTTTATTCAAGAGGCAACACAACATAATGTAAATATTTGGTTTCCACTAGGCTTTTACATTCAAGTGTTATCATTAAATACAAAATTAACAGCTATAATTAGAGAGGATAGCTTAACAACATTACTCATTTCTCATAAAGCAGCTACTTTCCTACTTATTTCGTTTACTAAGGAAATAATATAGAAGTCATACTATATATTTATATTGAAATGATAATAATAATCTGTTAGGTTGTCAGAACAGAAATTATTTGGTAGCATTCATTGATGCTGCATTTCCAGGTTCTTGAGAGCCAAAGTTTCTCATTCAAGAGAATGGAAACCAGTGCATCTGTTTTGTAAAATTAGATTCCTACCCAACTGGACTGGCTATTCAAAGAGCTCTGTAATTTGATTTTTTTATCAGTATTATTGCTCATGTAACTGTGCCATTACAATTCATTTAAGATACCACCACAAACCTCTGAGTTTTCATATGAAAAACTGTACAAATGCAGGAAAATATAGAGTTGTTTATTTTTACGATGACTTAATCCTTACTTGAAATTTCAACACTGAAGATTAATCTTGAGAATTCAGAAAAACAAGGAAATGTTGCTATATGTGCCCAAGAATGTTTTGTTTTCTATCCAAAATTCCAGAGAACATTCATGAATATTTGCTTTACCTCTCTGCTATCGTGCCTGTGTATATTTTTCAGATGTATTTAGCACTTCCTTTAATTGGAAGAAACAAGACCAAGAAAGGTTGTTTACCTCCTATAACCTCAACACTCTTTAGTCCAATATTAATGTCTAAACCAAACCCAAAATACGTAAATTTCATCACAGTTTTTTTTCCCTCCAGTAAAGTTACTATGCATAAAGTTCAAAGGTTTATCATTCCTTTGGAATCGCATTAGGACTAGAAATAATCAGGACAAAGAACACCCTCTTCAGAATATGCATCACCACAATACTTACTTATTTGGCACCCCTGCATGTCTCTGCTTGCAAGCCCTGTACTTAGGATATGTGTTCAAACAAGAAGGGAAGAATGCATGGTGCAATGGTTTTTCCTAGTAGATAAATTTTTGGGTTTGTGTTTACATTTGTTTGAGGTTTTTAAGATGAATCAGAAGAACAGAGAAGCAGTTTTGACTTTTTCAACTTCTAAAGAAAGCTTTAAATGTGAAATCTCACTCTATAGAAATAATTTAGGGGGTTTAATCTTTCAGGTGTGGTGTTGTTGTGTGAGATATCATTATATCTACATAGTAGTATACACTTTTATAGAGGTCTGGATTTTAAGAGTTAGCAAAATGTGGTAAAGTAGGTTTACCATGCCATGATTCTCCATTAATTAATACTGTGTTTCACTCTTGTCTTCTGAGCACTTAGGTTTATAATGATGCCGAACCAGAATTCTCCTTTGTTATGAAATCCCTAACATGCTGTCCAGTGACAACTCAAACTGTAGATCTGGAGGGAAAAAGAGAGAGTCACTGAGTCCTCCATATTCTCAGGTGAGATCCCCTATATGCCAAGAGCTTAGTGTTGAAGTAGGGGGCTCTGTGAAGGCCTACTTCACCTTTGTTACCTCTGAGGAGTCAGGTTTTCAAATACTTATCTACATTCACTGATAACTAGCAGGAGATAATAAATCTGTTTAATTCTCTGCACATAGGTCATTAAATAGTGAGTGAAGATGAATAATTTTACCCATGAATCCTACTAGACATGAACAGAGCTCGGGTTGTCTGGCTCAGCCTTCGAACCTTTAATATGTGACCGAGAAAGGCATTGCTTTTCCATTATCAAGTTCCCTCAGCAGCTGACATTTAGTGAATACTTTGATATATTCCCTGAAAGGAGTTATTACAATCCAAAGTACAGAAGGATAAATGCCTTGACACATATCTATTTCTATGAGGTTTTTAGACTCAGGTCCCCAGTGAAACAAAGGGAACATGTTCTCCTTTCGAACGTTGTCAACCTTCACTATCACAAGCACCCAAAATTAATAATTATTTAGCTACTGAACAATTATGACAGATGATTAATTGATCACAAGGAGCTAGTTCTCATGGTGCTATTAATCAGTATGTCATCAAGCAGAAAGGGAAGGTAAGCAATCTATATCTGTTACAAATCATGTAAGGGACACATTATTCTGTCAGCATGAAAAGGTCATTCTGGAGCAGAAAGCAGGATGAAGAGACTCAGACAGATTGATGAGGCAGTGTTATTTTGTGTATTTATTATCAAGAAAAAAACAAAACCAACTAATCTGTCTGTAGAAACATGGTAAATAACTGCTTTACCGAGGCATAATGCTAAGACAAGAGCAGGTTGCTGAGCTGTCAACAAGGCTTTAGTGTTCTATTGCTCAGAGATTACCAAATGTGGGGTAAAGGAACACACTCTCTGCTCCCACATCTTTGTTCAGTTGATAGAAGAATATTTTGCAGCTGTGACATCTGGACATGACAAGCCTCTATCATCTCCTCTCCTGATGATTACCATGCAGCTCATTAGACACTACTCATTACCATCTA
The DNA here is from genome assembly GCA_013397975.1 of Machaerirhynchus nigripectus. NCBI lineage: Eukaryota > Metazoa > Chordata > Aves > Passeriformes > Dicruridae > Machaerirhynchus > Machaerirhynchus nigripectus. The sequence goes on along the minus strand of VZRQ01003128.1, from coordinate 1,633 downwards.
CTGCAGGGAGAAGTTTGGTAAAAGAGTGCGGGATGAAGAGTAGGCTGAGTAGGAAAAAGCTAAAGTGGTCTTATAAAAGAGAGAGTGACTTTTTTCAAAGGCAAATAGTGAAAAGCAAAGGGGAATGCTTTTAAACTGAAAGAAGATAGGTTTAGATTGGATGTTAGAAAGAAATCTTCACTGTAAGGGTGGTGGGACTCTGGGACAGGTTGTCCAGAGAAGTTGGGGATGCCCCATCCCTGGAAGTGTTCAAGGACAGGTTGGATGGAGTTTTGAGCAACCTGGTCTAGTGGATTACATCCCCGCCCACAGCAGGTTGGTTGGAATGAGATGACCTTTAATGTCCCTTCCAAGCCAAACCCCTCTAGGATTCAATACTTTTATGGAAAGCAGTTAGGTATCTTCCATGGCATGCTGGAGTTGGATGCCAACAGGAGAAAATATGAATGGCATTGACAGTAGGACAGCTTCCTTTCCTCCCAGGTATGACTGTGCACAGCAACTTCAGGCAGATGTAATCTTTTTCTGCCTGCATTTCAAGCTAACCAGAAGCTATTGTGCTAGTTGCATGGCACTTAACAATAACCTTGAACCAGGAGGCAATGAAGAATCTTTAAGAAACATTAGAGCAGGGGTGAAGAAGGCTTTGTATATCTACCAGGCACTTACAGCTGTGATATTTTGTACCTGGTGAGATCTCCAAGGACAGGCATAGCATATATCATGCTCTAGTGTGTGCTTCCTAGTCTGGTGTGCTGGGTAGCCAGGCTTGGTGGTGGTGTGGGCACAGGTGGTGCCTGTGCTGGACGGAAATAACACTCAGAAAGGTTCTTCAAAGGGTTGATGCATAAAATTTCTGGGTATGCATACCATTTTCTCTATGAAAAAATCTCTTTGTTTTCAGGCTTCTCTCACCAGGAATTAGTGGTTTAAGACAGAGGAATACATACTTAGTTTAACCAATGCTTACACAAGAGCCAGTTTTCCCCTGCTGATGAATCCAGTTCAGCCACATAAATACAGTATAGCTATCTAGTGGAAAACTGTGTTTGGTCTAATTTACGTTGCAAAGAAAGTTAGTTGGTTCAAGCATCACACTGTTGCAGGCATTGTTTCTAGATGTGGCTACCACCCAGCTGACTTGGGACAGCAGCAGAAAGAGCCTGAGTCTGTGCGTGATGGATTTGCAAATCTCCCTTAACCATCCCAAAAAGTATTTTCTACTTTGTTTTATGCTTCAAAGTGACATTTTAGTAAAGTATGGGCAATACATGGTAGTTATAGATGTAGAAAAGCCTAGGTAAAATTTTCCAGGTGTGATGTTCTCTACAGGTTACAAGGCTTTTTTCCGGATTTCTGGAGCTGGTGTAGAAAGAGGACAAAGAAGAAGCATGAAAGTACAGAACTAGTTGTTGTGCCCTCTTCAGATATTTTATCCAAGCAAATCATTCAAAGATATAAAACACTTTTCCCTCTCCACTTTTCACCTATTTTAAACATTAGAAAAAACATTATCTTTACTCTTCTGATTACTTCACCTTGAGTTTCAGATTGGTAGACCATGCTACTGGTAGATATCTACTTACTCTTTTTGTTTACCAATTCAAAAATATTTCAGTTGGCTTAATAAACA
>VZRQ01003125.1:261079-385700 GCA_013397975.1 Machaerirhynchus nigripectus | reverse complement strand
ATATATATATTTATATATTTAAACAGTTTATTAGTTTGGGTGTTTTCAATATATTGGCGAAATATTTACATTTTGATATCTCCAGGATCCAAAAAAATCCTGGATAAATATGTATGCTTTAACCCAGTCAGAAACTTAAATCTCTCTCTTGATTGACAGGTGAGCGCTGTACTGGTGTGTTTGTTCCTAGGAAGTTCACCACCTGTAGGTAAGTCTTAGGTTAGAGCCTTTGCCTTATTAAGAAAGCAGGCTACCTGTGCTCGGTGCAACACAGTGGAGAGGGCATCCTCCACAGGCCTGTCAAATTGCAGTGTCCCAGAAAACAGTTTGTTGTTTGGAATAAGGAGGAGGGCTGTATTTCTTGGTCCCGGCATTCTTTTTCCAACTTGGCAGAATAGGCATGCTGTCCTGTTTGCAGAGTCCTTTCTCTGATTTCTGTCGAGCTTTGATTTCTTTGCAGAGGCAACGTTTCTTTTCAATCATGTCCAGCATCGTATGGTCCCCTTGCAACCACTGCATGCACGTCACCTGTTGGGGGAGGTGGATGGAGGAAGAAAAGAAGTGGGGGAGAAAAAAAAGAGGAAAAAAAACCATACAAATAACTGTCTTGGTCATAAGATTAAATATGCTTTTTTTTTTTTTTTTGCACATTTAGCTTACTCTTATTTGAAACATTCTAAATTGATGAATAAAAATCTCTATGCCAACAACAGAAACAGAGTGAGTCTTTACTTCTAACTACTTCTTTAATGAAAAAAAGGGGAATAAAAGATCCCTGTTTTAACCTCTCCAGAGCACTAAAAGATAATAAAGATAAATATTTTAGGCTATCTAGCACTGGTTGAATTTTATATGATAGAATAGATCTTAAAAAGGCACATGGATCTTAACAATATCCTTAAGTTGTGGAAATAAAAAATTCTAGACACTGAAACCCATGTTTTATATTGCTTTCCAAATCCAATCTGTCACATTAAAAGCAGGGTGTTAACATTTCTGAGTATCAAGCTAAATAAAACTGTTAAATTTTGTTAAAATGATTTAATGAACTCCACACAAATTATATGGATTAACCTATCCTACTCTGTGATATTTCATTAAATGAAAGGCACCAAGAGTTTAGAAACTCCATGTTTTCATGCATGTGGAATACTTAAGAGCATGATCCTGATCCAAAGGGGGAGGTTAGCATATGTTTAGCTGTAAGTATGTGTCACAGCCCCTCTGAAGCTGAGAATGTGGTTTCATTTGAGTTTAGTGGGGAGTTCACAAATGAATATGTTGTGTCTTCAGAGGCTTTAGACTGGAACAGAAATCACTAATAGTAAACTCTTCTGAGAAGCCTCATTGGTTTTGGATATCACTGTATACCTACAGCTCAGAAAACTTCTTCTCAACAATTGCTTTGCAAATTTGAAGTGATGTCTTGAGGGTCCCCACATTTATTTCCCACGAGTTAAGGATTTGTCAGTAAGTAAACGCACACGATACATTCACAGGGGCTGTCCAGGTACACCTCTGCTCTTCTCCTGAAAATTAACATGTACACCAGTGCTTTGGCAGCATTTGGGATTCATGAAGGAAATGTATCTTTATTATTAAGGGTATTTGAATACATTTAATAATGCATATGCCTTTCATTCACAAGTTTTAGAATGTCAAGAGTGGGCATACACCAATTCCCTAGAACTGGGGCCTGGTTTGCTTGGAAGCCCTTATAGAAACTTCCTTGGATCTCAGTAGTTTTTGTGTTCAGCTTGAAGCATATTTAGCATTTATTGATAATAAATAAAGCAAATGTTCAGATTCATACCAGAACACAAAGCAAAAAGAATAAATGTAAGAAAGCCTACCAGAAAAAAGTAATTAAAAATTATGTACTCAAACAGAAAAATTAATAGATTACAGAAATGTCGGTATTTTTCGTAAAAAAAAAAGGGGGGGGGCAAAACAGGATAAAAGAATTTTATCACAAAACCATGCTTACCTTGTACACTAGATAGTACTCTGAGTAAAACAAGTTTAAACCATATTATCAGTTTTCAATTACACAGGTAACTTATCTGCAATGTGCCCTCCTGAATAGCTGAGCCATTTCTTCAGGAATTCTGCTGTGCCCTCTCTTTTAATGGAATACTTATCTTTCATTTCAGGAGTGATCTAATGTTTACTGTGGTGAGGGTGGGCATGAGGCACAGCATCTGCCATGGCCATGAGACTTTCTCTATTTGGGTCTGGCTTGGTCAAAAACTCCCTGACTGGAGATACTCCCCTCCCACCCCTCAGCTTGAGTCCACAGATGTTTGGAAAGGCTCTACCTGACCCAGGTTTCCTGCCACTCTGCTCACCAGTGGTGGGTCAGTACTTACACAGCAGTGTCTTCAGCTGGGTCCTCCTCTGTGGGGAAGGACAGGGACACAGTCTGCACACAATTCATTACACAAATATTCACCAGCACAGAGGCTTCTGCGCTGGGCTTGACGACAACAGCGCTCGAGCATGGATTTCCTCTCGTGGGCACCGGGAAATGCCTTCTCTTTTACAGCCCATCACGTCACAGGCAGAGCGTGTGCCAGTGCCAATCCCCACGGCACGCGGTGTGCTGCGGTCCCCAGGTGTCACCAGCACCGCACGCAGCACACGCGACAGCCGCCGTGAGAGCGTCACACCAGCGTCACCCCCCGCTCACCGCCGCGCTACACGCGTGCAGTGCCAACGCGGTGCCTTGTGTACGGATCTCCTTCATTCGGGGAGGTATTCAAAGGGACAGAAGCAGCATTTTGACATGCTAATTACTAAAATGCCAGTAGCAACTTCCCAAAGATGGAAAAGGAGTTGTAGAATGTATCAGTCACACAGACACTCTGCCACTCCCTGCAAAACAGCACCTAAAATATACCCAAGAGTGGGCAGCTCCAAAATAATTTTTTTATACTGGCCACTGTATTTTGTTATGGTTAGTGAATCATTTACTGTGAAGAATTTGAGTTTTCCCACTTTACCAGACACAGATTTTCAAGTCTACTTGAGATTTTTTTTTAATGCTATTTTTGTTTGATGGCTAAGTCCTTCCTATCAGCATCTTAGGCGTACTGTCCACATGACACAATCCTCTCCTGGAACTGCACTCAATAATGGTGTGTGCAGGGGAAACATGTAGAACTGGGACAGGCAAAGTCATTTCCTAAAATACACCAAGTGAACACACATGATGTCGAAACGCCTGGGGAAAAAAAAAAGCTTGCATATTAAAAAAAGCTTAAAATTTAAAGGGTTTTTTTTAATAGTTTTGCCCAGTTGTTTAGCGTTTAAGTGCAACAGAATAAAAATATTAGGAACAAAGGTGCATGGCCTCTGGAAGCTGCAGGACAGACCTAAGAGGAAATCCCCATTGCAGATCAGTGAACTACAGAAATGACAATAACCATGTTGCTGATATGAAGTCCCAGAATGTTAACTGAATGTTCAGTGCATCCTAGACAAATAAGAGGCACTGAGGCTCACAGGCCAGGACTCAACCCAGCTGTTTAATCACAGTAAAAACCCTTGATGACTTCAGTAGGGCTACTGAGGTGTTTAAAGCTAATGTGTTTAACACTGCAGTCTTAGGTCTAATCCTCCCAGTGACTGAACTGGTGGCACTCATGTTTCGTTCCAGCACTAATTTTTTTCACATCCTCCCTCCTTTCTGGCTTCAGCCTGCCCCTCTGCTCATGCACCAGGCCGTAAATATCCCTGCTAAATCATAACAAGGAATTTGTCCAGTGTGAGAGGCACAAAAAGTAATGGCGTTACAACATAATTTATGGAAAAAAGTAGAGCATTCAAAGCATTTTACAGCTATACAGCTCTCCTGGGAAAGATCCCATCGTGCTTGAGGAATGGTGCACATACTGCAGCATGTCAGAGCTTGGCTGCAGATGTGGATGTACACAGACAGGCACAAAATGCATCATCACTGGAGGTAACAGCCAACACGACACAGCACAGGAGAGGAAAACTTGGTTCTGATCAAAGAATCTTGGCCCAAAGAGGGAAGAAAGAGCCAGCAGCTAATGTTAGGATTGTAAGAAGGGACCTCCTGGAGACTCCAGGATGTGTACCAGGTAGTATGTCCCATAATATCCTATGGATTACAAAATTTGCTGATTGTACATCAACTTTTGTTTTGATGGAATTTTACTTGTTAGATTATCCAAGGTGTAAGACACCTTTTAAAAAAAATATTTTAAATCATATGGAGCAAGAGATTGAAGAAAAACACCAGGCAAAGGCCCAGAAGTTTGGACACTCACCAAGGAGGTGCTGGACATAGGCTCAAATCCTTGCTCCTAGGCAGCCAGAAAAAGCTGTGTGATAACCGGATGTGCAGGAAGCATACAGGAATGTAGAGTGGTTGGATAAATTCTCTCACCTGAACGTGACTGAGTGCAAGAGTAAACAAGGATCTCTGACAAGTTCCTGGTAAACACACTCACTCTTTGATTAGTCATCAGTCTCTAGTTTTCCCTCAAAAATCTTCTTCAAAGCGAATGCTTGTGCCAAACTTCAACATCAACAACCAAAAATAAGAAACTCCTTCCACTATACAAAACTGAGCTTTTCCATACAGTTTTAATCACCAACTTTTTTGCAATCTTTAGGAGAAACCAGTCTATGTTGCCAACTTACTTCTACTATTTGCTCTCATTTTTCTGATTTTTTATTCCTAAAACATTGGAATTAAATAAGATCTTTTATGTACTCTTGGGTTCTATGTTGGTAATGCCACAGAACAAGAAGTGATATTATAAACCCATCTTCAACTAAGAAAAAAACAACTTTACATATCCTCAAAACAATGCAAAATTAAAATCTTTCAAAGTAAAAAACCACCATTCTGGTGGGTGTTTTAATGCTTTATGAAGGTCAGAGAAACAAACTAGACACAGTAGTTCCCTCCTCTGCAAGGTGAAAATGGTACATTTTTGTGTGAGCCTGCATCAGTAGTGGGCCTGACCTCACCTCATCGGTTTGAAATTTTGGATTATTCCAGGAAGATAATTAGCAGTCCCAAAGATTTCCAAATACATGTATTGCTTAAATTAGATTGCCCTGAGCTAGACCACAGAACTGTCTTGAAGCAGAGGTTTGATGGGCAGAACATGTCCAGTTCAATCGCTCTTCAAGGTCAGGACTTGAAGCCAGAGGTCAGTACATGCCACAGCTCTCTGCCACATCAGAATTTACTGGGAAAAGCACATAATCACAGGGAAAACTCAGAACAGGCTTTGGGGAACAGACAATGACTCACACTGCCAGGAAGTCCCTGGTGTCACAGCAGCCCATTTCTGTTTTCCATTGCCCCGGCCCTGTCTCTGCCCGGCCCTGGGCACCCCCAGAACAGCCCTTGCTGTGCCGTGACACACTGCACCAGCACCCCCACAAAAGTGCTCAAAGTATGGGTGTTTAAAGCAAGAAAGAGAAATGTAAGTGAACATGGGTCTTTCCTTGTTCCTAACTAAGCAGGATAGTGTGGTTTGGCAGAAAGAGTCATAGGTACAGATAGAAAAAGAATAAAATATCCAGTGATGGATACAGATGGACAGCTACTGATGGACACAACTTTGCACACAGGCTGGCTGTGTTCACCAGGTGTAGAAAACATCTTGTACCTTTTTGTTGATGAATATCCACACTATGAGGTCAGACTTTTGGGCCCTTCAGGAACTGGACTATTGCTATAAGGAGCACCAGGCAAAGTGCATCAGGACAGGCCCCAAGGTCTGTGCCAGTTCCTGAAGACATGGATGCTACTGAAAAAAAGAGATTGTGATACCTGTAAGTTACACACAAACCCAACAATTCTGTGTAGCATAGCCTTTCCAAATGAAAAACATGATGGCTGTGAAAGGAAAAATCCATGAACAGGACTACAAACATAGAGTGAAACATCCTCAGCACCAGGCCTGGGATTCTTTGTTAGCTGTGAAAAATGTTACTTATTCAGGTGTGACATAAATAGCTACATAAATACATGGATGGGTAATGCTCTCTCTTAGTAAAAGGACATTTTGTGCTACATAAGTCCCACTCATATCCCCTTGTCTCAAACCAAGCCCTAGGTAACTTTAGCCCTGAACACTGGGCAGGCAGGAGACAAGAGGAGAGCAAGTGACAGGAGCAATTCTGCTCCTCTGAAGTGAGGCCATTGGGGTGAAGTGTGGTATGAGGACAAGGCCATACTAATTCCCAGTGCTAAGAGGTGTTTCAGGAAACCTGTCATTGAAGGTGCACCATAATTTTTCACACAAGCGCCTGTGAAACTATGTGCTGCTATAAATACCACATGGGAGAAGAAATACCTGAAATATTGTACATAGCTCTGCTAATAGTCACTAAGTTTTAAATTTTTGTCAATTTTCATTCATTTTTAGGAAACTTTTCTTACATTTGAAGTGACCACACAATATTTCATGCTCTGGACACGTCTGTGAGCAGGGTGTTCATTTGTGGTGTATGAACTACTAATGATCTAAAAAAATACCTTCCACCACAGCTTTATGTGAGGGCTTTAGACAACACCATATCCCCTTCAGCTGTTTCTCCTCATAACATTTTGGCTGTTAAATTCTTTGCTTGCCTTGTTTTAATGCTGTTGGTTTGTTTGAGGTAAAATTGGAAGCTCTGGGCAATAGGAGAGCCCCATGATTCAGGTGTGTTTCCATATTTTTTTCCTAGTACTGTAGGTTCCCAATTACTGTGCTGAAATTCCATAGGTCATGGGGCTAAGGAAGTTGCTGTTTACTTCTGGCCCTTGTAAGCATCTCCCTCTCCTGCTGGATGAGCAGAGGGGCTGACTCTTGAAGAATGGGGGAGACTACATCACACATATGTGATCATGGTTGTCGTATAAAAATATCCTTTTCTTTGTCAGAACTGCATAACACAGATAAAATAAAAGCCCAACAGCTGATGTGAGGCTAGGCTATAACAAAGTGATCTGAAACTAACACAAAATGCAATGAAATTAAAAAGGCAGCAGGAGGAGATTATTAGAAATGTCTCCCAGATCTGTAAGCAAAGTGGTCTCTAACAGTGCAATCTGTGTGCAGTGCTTCACATCATTCAGCAGAGCCAAGCATGCTGGTTTGTTTTGGCAGGCTGCAGTAAGTGAAGAAGAAAGGCTTTCTGAAAGCCACTTACCATCCTCTGGGAGGAAAAGGTACTCCCTCCCTCACGCCTGTTCTCAGACAGGAGTTTCCAAACTCTCTTTCCCACTGAAACTCGTGACGGCACTTTCTCTGGTGCAGATGGCCCCCCGGCCGGGTAAGGTATTTCCACTGGGAAGGTGTGAAATCCCACTCCTAGAAGGCAGTCCTGTGCCCCGGGGGCAAGCGCTGGAGGGCTATGTTAAGCAGCAACAGTTACTTCGCTATCTGATACTCAGCTTGACGTGCAGGGTCCTCTTAGCACATGTTCGCAAAAGGGGAGTTGTCCAAGGCAGGAAGGAGTTCAGCCAGAATCAGGTTTCAGAAAATCTGAGCAGAGAGATCCTCACCCATTTGAAGCCAACAGGAATTTACCGTCTGACCTCATAGGTCCAAGAATTTGACTATAGTTTGTTTAAACAAACAGTAAAAATAACCTCAATAAATGTTATTTTAAAATACTTCAGAAGAGCATTTGCAAAATTATGTTGGACGAGATTTCTTTTGCTAACTCTGGGCTATAACCATTGCACTGCCGTTGAATGTTGTTACTTCCAATGGCTGCAAAAGTCAGTAAGTCAGGATGGAACTACAGCCTAATCTGCAGTCATTCCCCTCTCTCTGACAGAGGTATTCTGGAGGAATATTGACATGAAAGACAGCATAATTTGGCCCAGGATAGTTACTTGTTCATACAGCTTGGTACTGCTAACCCATTCTCCTGTTACTGTCAAATTCAAAACAACAGTTGATTATTAATACGAAGGTGATTAAAAGTAACAGTATGTTCAGGAACACACAGGATGTGCAAGGTGAGCTGTGAGAGCAGACACTCTCCATGCAGTTTGGAGTGTCTGGGAACGCTCCCTGGGGACAGTAGACAGCAGAACTGCAAATTCCTCCCTAGGAGTGCCTCAAGGGTTTTCTAGAAACATTCCTCTGATGCCAGCAACCACGTTAGAATGATCCTGTGCATCTACATACTCACATCACAAGCACAAGTACACACACAAGGTGTTAAGCACTACACAAACTGCCCTTTCTGATGTTTCATAAATTCTTCTTTTCAAGGGACACAAGACCTATCTCTATTTCTCTAAGAAGACGGGAAAGAATTTCCCCATCACACTAGTTTTTATTTGAACAAAATGTGAAGGATGGAACACGTTGTAATCTTACCCTGTATATATTCAAAATTAAAAGCATTCACTGACACCTGCTATTTCAGCCTATGAAACAGCATATGTAACACATTTTAGGGCTCTTATAATATTATTTCAATTGCTGTGTTTAAGGTTTTGATTTACATTATTCCGAGTTTCTAAACTTCTGGAAATATGTTTTATTTCAAATGATACTACTACAGAAAGAAACGAAAACAAGAGTCCCTATAAAAACTGCAAAACTAGAGTCCCCGGAAAAACTACTCTAACACTCAATGCAATTGCATGATGCAGTAATGTAAAAAAAACTCTGGGCACCTTTTTTCAAACTTAGAAGTCACTAAAAGACTTGACTACATTGTGTTGCGCTCTATGGCCTGACTAATTCACCACTTAAAAATGAATGACAAGATTATTTGGAACTCCAGGAGCTCCCAAAGATTCAAGATTATGAGCAATTAATACTTACCCTAAAATTAAATTACCAAACGATTAGTAAACCTTCAGCACCTCTGGTTCCAGACCTCCAGTTTCATGATTCATTGCTTTCAATTACTAAATGTCACAGTTACTTTACACACAACCAGCTCTGCACATACTCCTATGCCTCAAATTTTCCAGTAGGCCTCAGATTATTGCTGAGGCTACTAATAAAGCAATTTTTCGGTGAAAAATTCACTGTTCTGCTTTCCATTTTCATATTGGCAATCAGTCTAGTTTTAGATGTCTGACCTTGCATTATTATCTTGTTTGGAAACGTATTCTTTTCATCTAAGCTTTTTTTTTTTTAACTCCAAACAACTGCCCGAATGTACTGCTTGATCACTGTTAACACAATGTAAATGATGGTGCTTTCAAAAGAAGAGCCTGTAAATTAACTGGTATTGGGAATACTGTGTAAAAATCATCTCATGCATCTCAGTGGCTCATCACAAAGTGCATTCCTATTGAGATCACTCAAGAAAAATCAAAACTTCATCTATGCCTTTGCTAAGGAATAAATGCAGAACTCAAGCAACCCACCATCATACTTCCTGTCATTCACTCTAAAATAGAAAGGAAAATACAATATTGTATTAGGTCAGTCACAGGAGGGACAAAGGACAGACACTTTGCTAGAGTTCAGTGACACAGAGCTCTCCTGTGTACTGCATTTTGCAGTGCAGCAGCTGCAGGGTAACACTTCATGTCCCAGCTTTCCTTGGAAGGTTACTAACCCGTTCTCTCCAGCATTTCCCCTTGCTGGAAGCTGCTGTTCCGAGGCATGAGTGCTCCTGAATCAGACTACACACAGCAGGGTGGTTTGAGCTGTGAGCCCAGTGACCGCTGCTGCTGGCCCTGCCTGTGGCTGGGGAGCCAGTACAGTACCCACAGTACAACTCACCTGCAGCTGGTGTTTCTTACTCTCAGTCACGGCAGTTTTGAAAAACTGCCAGATTCTAAATCTCATAGGAACAACCTTCCCCCTGTGCACTGAGAGGCGGCATGGAGCAGTGAGAGCTGCTGTGGGCAAGGTCCTTTCCTCCTCTGGTTCCAGCCCCTGAGGACTGCAACAGCTCTCGTGTACAAGGGAGCTGAAGGCAGCAGGGTGCATGCTCTAGATACTGCTCTGACCAAGAAGGGCCCAAAAATTGAGACTGGAAGAATGAAAGTGAATGGAAACAAGACCATAACTTTGGAAGATCTAAGAACTGCAAGAAAGAGGACATGGAAACCAGTCCTAAAGTTAGAAAAATGTTACGTGTGGGGACCCCACAAATTCCATCAGGTTCCCCATTTTATTGGACCTCATTGTTTCCAAACGATAAAAAGGCGTGTCACCTTCAGCACTATTTCTATTGAAGTCAGTACTAGAACCCAAGATTTAACTAACTTTTTTTGCTGTGACAGATGAAGAAATTCACCACACCTGTTTACCAGCAAAGCTCTTAAGTTACTATATTTCTCTAGCACTTTCAAGAAAATGGCCAAAAAAATTAAAATTAAAGAAATATAAAATTAATAAAATAAGGTATGGATGGAAAATGCCCCAGCACTCAAAGTTGCTTTACTTTATAGTTATTTTAATTATGAGAAATTTTGAAATATGTTCTTGAATTTCTCCGTTTTTGATAATGAAATTGATTCAAAGATAATTTTCTTAGAGTAAATGCCATTTTCCAAATATTGTACTGATTGTATGGAGGGAATAAATGTTCAGGAAAACATGACTAAAAACCAACACTGAATGTTCAGGGATGATCGTGGTCTTGTAGGTGGTCACAACTTCCTTTTCAAAATGTGTAAAAACATTATTAAAAGACAGATATCGTCATTAACCATTAATTTCTAACTCAAATTTGAAGTGCAGGTAATCAACAGTTGCTGCAGTTATAAACCATACTGAGAGTTTCTAAAGAATACAAAGATGTAAGAGCCTGCCTCGGTATGAGATACCACATCTGATGTTACCTCGCAGCAACATCATGCAATTTGATTTATATCAGGAATGGCTAAATAATATAGCACCCAAATTTAATACAGACATGATTTTCTGGACACAGAATGGCTGAGATACAGCAAAAGACTCAGACTAGCATCCGTGTGCTTTAGAAAATGGGATTAATTTGTTTCAGAGATTCCCTGTACCTTGCTTATGGTTTTCTGTTTAAAAGGGATCTCTGAAGGGGTGGTGCTGGCCAGTACAGTGTGTGAATCAGAATTAGCTCCTTAAGATGACTGCAACACACTAAACCAGGAGCAGCAGCCTCCTCAACCATGGAGTGACCTGGCAAACTCCAGATCGGGAAGGAAATTTAAATATCCAGCTTAAAAAAGGAACGGCTAATGACAATGCATGGAAAAGAAAACATTGAGCTTGTTAACCTATAGACTCATATCACCTGTAACATAAGCAAACAAACAGCAAAAAAGTGCTGCTTTTCTCCAATTGTGTCTGTGTTCTAACGTTTGGTGCCAAGAGATGTGATCTGACCAATGTTGATTTTAAAAATGCATATTGCTATTGTCTTTTCTCATCTTTATTCTTTCCTATTAGGAATTATACAACTGTGGTTAGAAACATGAGACAGCAAATGTGCTTTTCCAGACTGTAAAAAAAGAGCAGGGCCAAGTGAATCCAAGAGTCCACTAACTGCCACTGACTTGTAAAGGCTTAAGATCAGGCCAGTGGCCCATCAGCCCCTATCTCAATTAGTGCAATATGTCCTTTCTCCAGCCTATGTTTTGTGGAGGAAAAGCATTCCTTGGACATTCTAATCACACCTTGTGAGTAAAATGGGAATTTGCTGTTGGTGTGAGTGAGGTCAGAATTTAACCCCGTAACTTTGAATTAAAAATCAAAAGGATTTTCTATAATGCAATTTTAGTTGGGGTGAAGACTCTTCCTTACAGTGTATCCATCACCCTACAAGGTTCTCAGTACTTCCTGCATAAAGATCTGTTTTCTGAGATTTTTCTGAGTAGCGTCTGCCATGCTGCTGCAGTAACTTATTACACACTGAGACTGGTCTAGCTGGACAAGCTAGTACAATGATAAAATTAACTGCAAAGGGAGAATATTTATCTCTCATAGGTCTCATACAGAAACAGATGATTATCATTTAAGCTTCAATTCAATGGATAACCTAAACACATGCTCAACTGGAAAAAGTCTATCAGTCGTCCTCCTGACTTACAGAAATACTTTGCTATTTAAGATAAGCCAGTGCTTTGCTGCCTCAAGGCCAGATAACTGAGCCTGCATAGAGCTGCGTGGTGATTCATGTTACAAAGGGCTAATAAATGATTGTTAGCTGTTTTAATAAATGCCTGATCAATTGGCAATTATATGTTACTGTGAACTGCAAAGAGTAAGAGGTCTGACAAATAGTCTGCAATGCTCCCATAAAATCCACTAATAAAGTTGGGTATTTTTATCAATTCCTAAGGCTCACCTGCACTGGAGAAACTTTCTTTCCAGCCTAAGGCCCTTCTATATCCAGTATTTATTCATGTAAGATGTTATGGATGTGAGTCAACCCTAGACTGACAGCAAGTCCCTCATGTGAATACGGCTGGGATTTGCAGCACAAGAGTCCAGCTGGTTTAGGGCATTTCTAAACCCTGGAGCACTTGACCTGCATAAGGGACAGACAGCCAAAACTACGCAAAGCGAGCTGTTTCCAAATATTTTTCACCTACAGAAAACTGTTAGGAGAAACACCAGTATATTTGCCATTTTGCATCTGAAACACTGGAAACCTTAAAAATTAGTAAAAAGAATAATCTTTTAAAGTTCTCATTTAAAATACATTATGTTTTTATTTTCATTGTTTTAACAAGACAAAATGAGAATAAAAGTAGGTTATCAAAAGTGGGTGCTGGCATTCATACTTTTTTTATAATTGACATACAGATAATGTATATGAATAGCCACACATTTCTAGTGAAAGACTATGAACAAACACACGTACATATACAGAGATATAGAAACTTCCTATACATACATACATGAGTGAATATACATATTTATGTGCATACAGTATACAGACGAGATACTATACAGGTACAGTGCAATATACTGTATAAGGCTACACAAACACCGAGAGAGGCTGGTGGGGTGGTGACAGCCATGGAAACAAAGCCTGGATGGTTGTGACTCAGCGCAGACGGTGGGGACAACCTGGCTGCTCTGTGTCGTGTCTTATGCGTCAGGCACACGCAGTTCCAACAGAAACATGGTACAATACACTCAGCTCAAAAAAGGAGGACAAGTGGGAGTGCGTGGAGGAAACTGAAATGTGTATGAGCAGACAAAAAAGGTTGCTCTACCTAGGACACAGAATGTTTGGTTCATTTACAGAGAATGCCTATATAAACCCATGCTTTCATAAATTCATGCCATTTTTATTTCTATCTTTTCCTTTAAGAATATTATAAAATTCTTGCCCTGAGTTAAACATAAATACACACAGAAAAGGGGGTGGGGAAAAAGGAAATTGCATGCTTCTGGGTTTTTTTAAAATAAATTTTTAACCAAGGCACAATGTCTTCAAGAGTGTTTGCAAGACCATTTGAAATAAACTTTGCAAGTGCTATTGTTCTTGGACTGTGGCAAAACTAATTGTTTGCATACACAATCTCAGAACAAGTTTTGAAGTGAATTTACAAGTTTTAGAAGAGAATAAGTAAATTTATTACATATGCCTTAAAGAGAGATTCCCTGAAGAGGAAGGAATGCCACCAATGCTAACAAATTAAATTACTTTATAGTCAACTTATTGATGTTTGGACTGAAATTATTTCACACAAATAACATTATATATTTGTTTAGCACTAGTTCTTACCTGTTTTTAGTAGAACCATGTACAGTGCTGTAAGAGCAGCTAAAAATGAGATTAAGAACTTCCAGATAATTTTTAGTTTCTTAAGTAGGCAGTACAGACAGTGGTCTCACTGATTCAGCGAGCTGCAAGAATCACAGCTCAGACACAGCTGCTCAATGGTCACACAAGACCTTCAAGGCTGTATCTCTCCGTGTCATTGACCGGCATAAGTGTTTTATTGGAAATATTAGTTACTAGTTCCTGTGGATCCTATTCTGTACACCTGTGGTCAAGTCTGACTCTCAAAAGAAAGGTCTGAGTGCAGAGGCCATGCTTGGCTGCTGCCCCCACATTCAAGCACTCAGGCTCCAGAGACACACAGTTGTCATCAACTTCCAGGGGCTCTGAAGAGTACCTCAACTTCAGGGAACAACCACTCACACTGTGCTGCATTGGCTGCAGCATCTGTCCCCATAAATCTCTCTGCTGAGCTGACTGTTTTTCAAAGTGTTGAAACACACCATCTCAACTCTATCAAAACCAGGCACAACATAGCAACCCCCTGAAACCTCTGATCACACAGGTGAGATCTTCTCATGTCTGTCCTGTGCCTGTTCAGGAAACTGTAACTCCCAATCTGAGAAACAACGAGGTAAGGACCGTAAAAAATGTTGAGCATGAAGTGAAAACCTCGTAAATGCCGTATTATTTCATTCTTTGTCAGAATATCATTGCGTCTGAAAGGTTTCAACAGTTTCTGTCACGGAGCTCACCTCTTTCTGTTCTCTGCTGACAAGCTTACGAAGTTCATGCAAGAATAAGATATCAGGGTAAAGAAATGGAATAATCTTTCTCCTCCTCTCTTGCATCACAGCTGAAATAGTAGCAGCCACGCTAGCACTGGAGGGCGAGGAAGGATGACAGACTCTTGGTGTGGTGTTCAGATTGGTCATTCTGTTCCCACATCTGACACCCTCTTGCTGTGCCATTACTTTTTCTACAGCTGATCTGCTTTCACCCATTGCTGCCTCCCCCTGACACATCTATTTTGTGTCTAAACCCCGTGCCATGACCTCTATGGAGAGGGAGAGTCACCAAAGCCGTGTTGAGCCTTGGGACCTACCATGACAGCAGTGCATGCTCAGATCCACCTGTGCCTGCTGTTCCCCATGCTGTGGGACAGAGGCTGCTTTGGCAGTGTGGGGCACACTTAAACCAGAGTCCTGGCAAAGTGGTGCACTGGCCTGCTTCTGCTGCATGGCCAACCCAGCTGAATGATGAAGAAAAGATGCTGGGACAGCAACAGCAGGCTTGTCTGCCAGCAAAAGACAGCTTTGACACATTTGCTTCTCATGCCAGTCAGTCAGGCGTGCCTTGGAGGTAAGGGATGATGGATGTGGCAATTCCATCTACTTCAAGGTTTGCATTTTGGGTTTTTTTTTTAATTAAATTCTTTTAATAAGCATTCTCTATTTGCAATTTGTATGTTTAGAAACCATTTGCACTGCTCTGGACCCATGCACTGATTATGTAAGACCAGATTCAAGCTGAAACTCAACACAATGCAATGTGGAGCCTTCCCCAAAGCACTAACATTCTTGTTGCTGCTCTCATCCAAAATGTTGACAGCATGTTTGGCTGGACTGTCGACAGCAGAATTTTGCCTTCATGTGTGCAAGAGATTTGTCTTTGCAGGAAAAACTGGGAACTGCGGAAAGTAATCCAACTGCTCCCTCTCGTGGGCACAGGGCTCTGCTGCACTTTAGAAAGGCACACATCGTGTAAATCCAAACTCTTACAGATTCTTTGCAGTGTGGAGTCCCTGAGGGCTGTGTGACACTCCAGGACACAGCTCATGCCTCATAACCCGGCACTTCTTTCGAGGTGGTGGCAGTCAGGGTGACTCATCCCTGACTCTTATGAACATTCAGTCTGAACAAGAAAGTAAAATCCTATGGCTCTGGATGATTCAGGTTTCTAAATACACTCAGGCCACACACTGGTCAAATCCAGACATCATCTCAAGGTAAAATTGGCCCCTGGCCCATCAGTGAAGTGCCTGTGCCAGGGGCTTCTCTCTGCACCCCACTGTGGTTTCTTCCATTGCTGTCCATCCTCCCAGGTAGGACCCAGAGGACTTCTTTTCTCCCAGCCATTGGCAAAACTAGCACCCACAAGATTCAGTCTATGCCTACATTCCTTTTTCTTTGCCTACACAGACACTAAATACTTCTCCATGAGAGGGCCATTTGAGAGAGAGACATATATTGTAAAGTGTTCCAAGTAAAATATACCTGGTTTTCCACTTTTAGACATTCAAATGCATTTCCTTGTATCAGTGACATATAAAACTGAAAAATCATTGTCACAGATACAGTAGATCACACCCTGAATAGTTTTTCCACTTTGTAGTTTCACAAAACCAAACCTTAAGCAATTCCTGACAGTCACACACTTACCAGTCTACTCCCATCTTACTTTCTCATCTATTACACTGAACACATGAATCCTTGGGGCAGGAACAGCTTTGTCCCATGCATATTGTCTTCCAGTACAGAATTACGACTCTTGGACACCACCACAATCAATATTGTGGTAGATCCTAGTGGCCAACATTAAGAAGGTTTTGGATCCAGTGACTATCCCAAGACTTATTAAATGTGATGGCTAAACATAAGGAATAATTAAGTTCCTTTAAGTAAGTATCTTCTCAGGCAAAAATAGAAGCTACCATCCAAAGTAATAAATAGTGTATAGAAAGTCCAGACCAAAGCCCCATGGGGCTCTGATTACAGAGAGAGCAGCATGGAACTGTTCCCACACTGTGGACATATATTTTGGATGAAGAAAAAGATCAAGTATCAAAAAGGAGCAACCATAACCTTGGCTCCAGGAGCATGGAGACAGACATCTCAGAGGCATTGCACTGGCTCAAGGGAACACTTGGCATTTACACACAGGGGGACAAAAATGATTGCCATGAATTGTTTCATATGTTTTGCTATTCTATGTCCAAAATACACAATAGAGTTTCAGAACTTTAGAAAATTAGAGGAGAAAAGAGGGACAGAGAAAATTATAAGAGTGGCAATTAGCACAGTAGTTAGATATTCCCTTTGAATAGAAATCTGGGACTGCATGTCCTCTGAGATCTTTAACCAGCAGCCCATGGGGATTGTTTTTCCCTTTAGTCCAGAGGGCAAGGATGACAGAAGTTGGTTCTTTCATTGCAAATCCTTGTGCATTATGAGAGCCAAAATAGCAGAATCACCAGAGCCTGATGCTAGTTCTAGGTTGAGATTCATCAAGGAGTACAGGTAGCCCAGACTGACAGTACCGAGCTGACATGGGTCTGTGCTGTGTAACACACACAACTTCTCTTACTAGCACAATTAATTTTTTTACTACCATTTCCCTAGTGTTCAAACTGGATGAAGGACTACTTCAGTCCACAGCGTTCTCCATGTATCAGCAATGACTGTATTTCTTTCATATAATGGAAGCTAACAACAAGACTGCTGTGATCAGATATGGAACACTGGATCTTGATTTATAGGTGCTCATTTCTCAGCAGCAGAATTCTTGAACTGCAGAATCAGGAACCCAGCTCCGCTACTGTGCCCCACAGCTGCAGGGTGTTTGCTGACTCTTTGAACTCTTGTACACTGCTGCTGGGGAAAATGGCAACTTTAAGCTGAGAATAATAGAAAAGCACAGATGCTTTGTTTATGCTCACAGAGTATTCACTTTCAGATGCACATTTGCCAACTACAGCATGATAATGTCAATTCATTCGGGAAGTACTTTGTCTAGGTGCCTTCAAAAATAATTATAGCCATAATGGTAACAATTTACACTCCCTGTATTCATTAATTTCAGGGTGACCACAATGCTTACAAGGCATACAAAGACTATGTTTTGTATTCACAATTAAAGCTGGAGACATTAAAAGCTGGGCTTGTGATATTTAATTGACCCAATACAGAGTGAACTT
Organism: Machaerirhynchus nigripectus; assembly: GCA_013397975.1. Lineage (NCBI taxonomy): Eukaryota > Metazoa > Chordata > Aves > Passeriformes > Dicruridae > Machaerirhynchus > Machaerirhynchus nigripectus. The sequence continues at coordinate 368,047 of VZRQ01003125.1, read as the reverse complement.
AGGCACAAGACAAATATGGAGCTGTGTTGCTGAAGAATACTCAGTACTTGTCAAAATTCAATTGCAAATTACTCCTCTGAAGTTTTGTATATTTCTTACAATAAGCTTATACTGCACTTAAACTGCAAGGTATTGCTCTACTGATCCATGTGAAAAGAAGCTAAATATATGTCTCAGCTTCTGTGTGGTACTTCCCTTCCACCATGATTTTAAAATGGAACAATTAGAATAGTTGTTAGGGATTTTTCAGCTGGAGTAATAGTTGTCCTCAAGGTCTCACACCAGTTTTAATGCTGGAATTTTTTTTCACAGTACAATGTGTGGATTTTGATTGCATTTCAGTTAGCACCTAAATACTGAGTCTTAAATAAAACATTATCTAAGCTATTGTGTGGAAGAGTGAGGATTTAACAGCTGAGGCTGGAGCAAGACCCCTCCTTCTCTTCTTCCCTCCCTCTGGGGCGGGGCAGCAGCGGGGTGGGGCGGCCCCAGCGTAGCCTCTGCTTCCCCTGCGGATGCAGGATGCAGAATGCAGGGTGCAGGATATAGGGTGCAGGATGTGGGATGAGGGATGTGGGACGGGTTGGCCAAATGGGGTGTGCTGGGCCCAGCTCCCTCTCAGCCCGGAGCTGAGCCCACCTGCCCTCAGTGGGACAGCGGGCAAACCTCCACCAGCACCCTGCTTTGCATCCCCAGCTCTGGGGTAAATAAAGCTTTTCCTAATCCTGTTGGATTAGCCAAACTGTCCATTCTGAACAGTTGTTAAAGTGCATTTTCACCCAGACTGCCTCTGGCACAGACCAAAGTGATCCCAAGGGGGATCCCTCTTGTCCTTGCTCACACACCCCAGTGTGCACTACCCCTGTCCCAGGCCAATGAGACATGAACACAAAGACAAACCCTCTCATCTGCATATTCAAAGCAGAAAATTAGCTTCTTACTTCCCCACCTACATTGCTACGTTTGAAAACTGTCCTGGAAAACTCCCGGTCTCTGCTTGCCAGCTCAGTGAACCTTGGATTTCCATGGTGTAATGCAGCTCCCTTGGCCTGCCAGCTCCCAGCACCAGCCTCCCCCAGAACCTGGTTCTTCTACATATCTTTTATTATTTATCTACCTAGATATGAATTTAAGGAACCAACTTGTATCTAAAATTCTTGCCTATCAAAGACACATTCTCAAATAAACTATTGATGGATTCACTTAATTTGATGCAAGACAATGGTTAAGTCCACTCTTGGCAGGCCTTTCCCCTTTGCTATGTTATATTCATACAAATCATAAAATAAGTGACAGCTGTCCTGAATTTTGGAGGGTAATGGTAGTTTGTCCATCTTCTGCCTTCTGTGTTGTTTACCAATGTGGTCATGTGGGGAAAGTAAAATGCTGCCTCAGCTTGCAGAGGGCTCAGACAGATACAAGGCAAGTATTGAACTGAGCTGCAATTTTTCTAAAATAAGCCACAAAAAATTTCAGCGTTAATGCTGATATGTTTTCTAGTTTTTTCTTCATTCCTTCAATGCACATTGAAAATCCTTAATTTATAGCTGTCCCTGTATCTTCATTCCCTCATCTGAGTTATTCCTTCTAATCACAGCATGGGTTCTGGATTTTACTTTGATCACTGCTGTAAAATTTAAATCTTTCTTTGCTTAAACTGGAGCTAGATATCACTGCTTGGTCCTCCCCACAAGAAGACACCAAACCTTAAAAGGCATACAAACCCTCAGAATTAAGATAACGTACCTTGAGGTGGGTACAGGAAAGGACAGTGCTGTCTGGCCACTGCAAAGCAGGAAACTAACAGGCAGCATGAAGAGAGGCTGCACACTTGCAGATAAGGAACACAGTTTTGTGGAAATCTGTCTGAAAATAGGCTCCGCTTTGCAGGAAAGCTAATATACGAAACTCTATCTTTCAGTAGTTTTGTTTTCAAAGACTGTGTTTTTCTTCAGACCATGGATCGTAAAAACATGTACTACAGTGCTGCTATGCAGCTTAGTACATGGGATTTTCCAATCACTGTCTACAAATTAATGAAAACAAACCTCACTTTGCAAAGTTCATTCCCAGAAAAAAATCCCAAGATGTTTATATGATCTAATTTTTTCCTAAAATGGAAATCTGTGGGTTTTTGCTGTGCTGAAGACTGTTTCAGAGAGGCATGGCAGTGATACAGAGAGGATTTTATGTACATTCAAACTCTGGATGCAAGATGCTCTGCTCTCCAGCAGAGGGACTTCCACTGTCTGCTTGAAACGTTTTCTTCTTTTGTGACAGACATGCTCAGTGCACACATAGCCTGTGTGTCACAGGGATATCTGAGCTCATCGATGGAATGTAATCCTTTGTTACCCTGAGGTGAAGATATGAAGAGGCAGGGAAACATCACTGCATAGCAGTGATACCTGTGCCTCCAAATCCTTCTTTACACAAGTGAAGAGTTTTGTTCTCTGGGGGTCTCCCCTGGCAGGACTGAGCATTCTCCACTGCAGGGTGAAACCCCTGACCATGCCTGCTACAGCAGTCTCAGGTGCCAGCACGGAGGCTCCAGCAAAATGGGTGAGGAGTTATTTACTGCGGCATCTGTGGACCATGTTTGTTGTACTTTATAAACCTCACAAAGTGGCTAAATTCTACTGTTCTCTGTCCATTTAGGTGGCTACAAAAGGCTTGTTTTCATTTCCATATAAAGGCCAAATACAGATGGACTTTCACTATTTCTAATGTTATTCACATACTTTTCTCTAAGATATAACTTGCTTTACTTTCTAGAACATTTCTCCACTCCCTGTAAGCTTTTTGTGAACACCGGAGTACCTTTATAGAATGAGAACCATTTAGGTTGAAAAATGCCTTTAACCTAGCACTGAAAACCCACTACTAAACCATGTCCCCAGGTGCTACATCTACTCGTCTTTTAAATACCTCCAGGGATGGTAGGATGGACTCATCCACTTCCCTGGGCAGCCTGTTCTGTTGCTTGACAACCGTTTCTGTGAAGAAATTTTTCCTAATTTAAACACATGATATCCTACTGTGTGTGTCTAAGTGTTAGAGCAGGACAGTGACCGTTTCCCCTTGGATTATGGGGGCTTCATTCTGCTCCCCATGTCCGTCTTCCAGCTCAGGGGGGTGGTACCTGGAGAACAACTGGTCTTCCTATTGAACACTGAAGCAAAGAAGGCATTAAGTACCTCAGCCTTTTCCTCATCTTTTGTCATTATGTCTCCTCTGCCATCCAAAAAAACAGGGTGGAGATTCTCCTTAGACTTCCTTTTGCTGCTAATGTCTTTACAGAAATATTTTTTATTGTCTTCTATGGCAGTAGACAGATTAAGTGCTAGTTGGGATTTGGCCCTTCAAATTTTCTCCCTCCATAACCTCATGACACGCTTGTCCTGAGGTGCCTGTCCCTTCTTCTTCAACTTTCATAAACCCTCTTTTTTCCCTGAGTTCCAGTTAAAATTCCATTCAGACAGGCTGGTCATCTTCCCTGCCGGTTTGTCTTTTGGCACATGAAGGTGGCCTGCTTCTGCACATTTAAGATTTCCTTCTTTCCTTTCTTTACGAGACAATACGTCATATCTAGAATACTTCTCTGCTACTTTCACCCATCTCTGTAGGATATTTTTATTTAGATATGCATTTAGGAAATACAGATATGTGCCACTTTTGTAGCTGGAGAGTATTCTATACCTCAGCCATTATTACATTTCCACGCCCCCCACCTGACTTCTTTAATTTCTTAAACTTTGTCCTTTCCCAATCAATAACTTCATTTCCAGGATAAACCTATGTTTATATTTCAGTTTAAATTGAGACAATTCATGACTTCATCCGAGGCTGCTTCCTGCAACCAGCTCTTTCCAAATGCCCTCACCATTTCCCAAAACTAAGGACAGAAGGGAGGCTCTCAGTCTGGCTTAGCATGTTGGTAAATGCTGGCTGCCACTACACTACAGAATTTTTAGTGTTCTCCATCAGAGACCAGCCACATAATTTATCTCTGCTTATAAACCCTTTCTTCTTATTGTTAGGTGATCCCTCTACTGCTTACTATCAATATACCATAAATATATTCTGTAAATACTAATTGATTAATCCTCACAATTCCTACATCAATAAGCAAACAAGAAATAAGAAAATAAGGCATAGGGGAGTTAAATGACAGTAGTTAAATAATTATCTAATATACGATTGGAAGTATAGTATAGGTTTCCTTAGATCAGATCGATATTTAATTACTAAGCATAGTCACCACTTCTTTGAACAATTGTATTAAAAATGATGGGTTTTGAGAACCCAGTTGCAAATCTGTCTTTTTTTTCCACATTAAACATTTTGAAAACCATAGGTCAGGGATCCATGAAGATTTGAGAAAACTAATTAACAGTAATCTGTCCTTTCCCAGATCTTATATTCCTGTTTGAATGTTAGCTGTGCCCATCTGATCAGCAAAGAGGTGGATAACACAATACGTCTTCTTAATCTTTTGGAAAGTCTAACTGGTCATTATGATGTCGTTAAGGAAAGCAGTATCAATACAATCAATAGCCACAGCACACAAAAACAGATACCCTGTACGCCACAATCTGGCAGATTGAGAATGGGCTAACAGCCCAGCTGTTGGAAACACATTTCACCTGTCATCCATTATTTGCACATTAAGATAGAATAGGTGTTGAAAGAACAATCAATGTTTGTACCTGCCATGGAGATAAGACTTTTGTCATTCCTCTGAAATCAGGGTCAAATCCACACCTTTAAAAATTATGCTATCATAGTAAGTGGCAACATAATAGATGGACAGTAAGAGATTGTCAGCTGGAAGGGAAGACTGAAGGAGAGAAAGCTTGCACTAGTTTTTTCTTGTTTTTCATGAAGTCATGACCATACCATACATTATTCAATTAACAAGATCACCCTCCTACAGTCACTTGAAAATTCCTCTTATCATCTTTGTTCCTTTCTTCTGTATGAATTGAGGTGGATTTTTCCCTCCACACTTTCAGTGAACCCTGGCCGCAGCTTCTAAGAGGCTCATTATCTCTTCTATCACATCAGCTTCTGCTTTCAAGGCTTATTGTTTAGTTCTTAGTATAAACTGACAGGCTAAAATCCGTTCAAAACACCCAAGGTGCCTTTGCCACTGAGTAAACAGCAAAGCATCATGCGTGCTGTAAGACCCATTTAATCAAAAATATATACTATAGGAACACTGGGACACTGAAAACCTTTGGAAGTACAATTACCCTAATTTCTTCCTTAGATGAAAGAACACTTGATGTGTTATTTAAATGGGCCGTCATTCTGAATCTCCATTATGGATTTAATTTGCTTATTTAAATATGCTTTAGAAATGTGCAGGGTTCTCTCAGGCTTCGTGTCTGGCAGTGCTCACAGGTCATACAATCACATCAGTTCAGAGAGGTTACAGAACTGTAACCTGTACAGACTAGGCTATCCAAATATAACCTTCCTAACAAGTTGCTGGCTGTCTGGAGTGAGTAAATCAGCCTTACTCTTGCGGTCTTTGCTTTGGTCAAGACATTATTGGAGCAACTCACCAAGATACAAACGCAAAAATGTGATTAGTGCAAAGCAGTCCTCAGGAAGATTTCCACTCAAACTTCAGTGACATTCAATAGGATTCTGGAGACTAACTCCCTGAAAGCCAGTCAAAAATTCTCCATCGAAATAAGGGTGCCTGTGCGTGCATACATATATGCATGTGCACATAAATACATCTGTGTTCCTGTCTCCTTGTGCACATACACCCCACACGTACACACCAGTGATGCAGTGCCACAGTGCTTTGACAAAAGCCATTCACATGGTGTGTAAGCAAAACCTCTTCTTTCAATTGCTACTCTCAGCTAGTTCTGTCAAACTAATAATACAGGTCTGTGCAACAAAATGTTACAATATCAGTATTAGCATATAAAATAAAGGTAAGTATAGGTTTCCCATGTCTTTATTTCTTTTCCATTTTCTCTCTGTTGGAGAAATTTGCCAAACCCACTTTCATTTCTTCCTATGTGGCAGTTTTGTTTCTGATGAAGACAAAAAAAGTATCTCTGTTTAAGATAAAAGGAGATGTTGCCCCTTTGATTTGGTTTTTTTTGTTCCTAACAATATACAATAAATATAACTACAGTGGACTATTTAATAGTCCTGTAAGCATTACATGGTCTATAGCTGAAGAGAGTCTAGCTGCCTCAACTAAACAAAATCACTTGCTGTAAGAGCAGTTTTCAGGACAGTGATAAATCACAGTGTAATACAATCATGCATTAAGCTCCAACCAAAAGTGAGACTGGCACAAATATTAAAGTACAATTGGGCAGAAGTCAAGTATGTACAAGTCATTGACAAACATTGGTGTAAGTGCTCTAGACGAGACATTTAAAAGAAATTTACATAAAAACATAGATTAAATTTATCAAAGTTTGATAAATTTTAAGACAGTAAAAAATACAGAAAACATGAAAAAGTAAAAAAAACCCAGCCAGTTCATACAGTACAGTTTTACTACATTTATATTACAGAATGAAGACAGAAAAAGGTACAAGGAATTAAGAGCAAAGAAAATTCTGCTGGCTGTGGCCAGCGGAATTTCACTGCCAATGAGAGATGCGCACACACAGATGCACGCACACGCACAGAAAATAAAGACACAAACCAAAAAAATCATTTACTGTAACAAATGACAGACAGAGAGGTGAGAACATTTGGCATGTTGCAGCACATGGAGTCATTCCCGATTGGCTAACGACGGTACCTGGCTCGGCTGGAGGTCGCTGGGCTGCCTGAGCGGCGCCACAGACGGAGGAGGCACTCCTGACGTGGACGCGGACCGGCCTAACCGGCAACTTGCTTTAGACTCTGCAAAGGGAGAGAGCAGAAACACCGGTGAACAGGAGGAGGACACAGCTGCAGCAAGCTGAAACACTGGGGACTCCCTTGAAATGGAGACACCAGCCTTGGTAAAGAGTTAAAGTCTTGGACATTTGGCTGAATCATGAGCAGAAGCTGAGATCAGAAGAGGGATTCAGACAGGACTTGTGCCATGTCCTGGCCTCTTTGCTCTGGCATTTCTGAAGTACAGAGCATAAAACAGCAGAGAGGAAGAATACAAAAGAAGCATTCTTGTTTCTCCACTCCCTTGCTCCCCAGCACCTTTTCTACTCCTCATGTAATACAGCAGTGATTAAGGGAGTTACAGCGGCTTCTGGTGTCATCTCTCAATCCCAGAGCTGAGGGACATGGCAGCCCAAAGACTGACTGTGCTGAAGGAAAGCATGAAATGCCAGAAAATGAAGGAGGCATTATATAAAAATGGTGAGGACACTGTCACACTTGGGGATTTGGAACGACACCAAAAACACTTGGAAATCTCATGTCAGTGGCAATGAATTGAGAGACATAAAGTAGGAAGAAAAGAGACAAATCAAAACATCAGCAGTGGCAAAGCCAGTTGCCCAGAATCAAGGTGATAACAGAAGCAAAGTTTGCCTTGAGAGAAAGCTCCATTTCAGAGAAGAACAGCACAGAAATGACACAGTTATTTGATTTTCCTTCTGCTGTTTTATATGGAGTCATTTCTGAGAAGGCTCCCCATTGATTTCCAGCACAGGTTACTATTGTACACACTGACACGAGGTGACCATGCAGCCCAGGGGGCCTGGATGAAGGTTCTTATATCTAAGCCATGCTGACACCCATGTGCTACCTCAGCGTTCAGCTGGTCTGGAGGAAACTGTCTTTTCCTGAAAAAAGGATCTGCCTGTTCATGCCCAAGAAATTTTTTTGTCCTTTCATTTCCTTTATATGGCTGAGGAAACACCTCTCAGCCTATGACTCAGCTCAGATCAACGTGTTCATTCTCCTCATGTTCCGTAAACCTTCTTCCCAACCCTGCACCTGCTTTTTTTATTTAGTGGGCAAACACTGAGAACATTTGCACTCACCAAACAGACTGGATACAATAACAGGGTCTCACTTTTAGCACTGACAGTGCTGCTTTACCATGAATAACAAGTAATTATAATACCATGTTTCATTACAATTTAAAGAATTTTTAAAAATTTTTAAATAAGATTTGAAGAATTCCTCCTATTCAATCCCATGTTTTCAAGAAGAAAGGAAGGACCTATGTCTCGTGGAGTTGTGATTTAGCAAGTTTGCCACTGAAGCACAGCGTCTTTTGCCTGCGTCTGTCTGAAATTTGTTTTCTCATGCCTCATTTACATGGCTGCTTTGTCTGTGTTTGTTTTACACTGATTTCTTTATTTCCTACGTGGATCTCTAGTATCACCACTGGCCACTGCTTGGGCCACAGCTTGAAAGGAAGAAAATGTCTATCACCAGCACGTCCTTAAAGTCACTTGGCACACCTGGAAACTTGAGGACAGCTGGCACATTACTCCACATACCAGCAACATGTTAAAATGGATACTTCCACTCTCACTGATGCTTTCTCATTGTCACCTTAAACGCTTATTTTCCTCAGATATTTCAGAATTCAATAGGGCGTGGAGAAGAGCTATCCACTTATGCTGGAGCACTTAGGCCAATGAAAGCATCTGTATGGGTGAATATTCATCAAATAAATATTAATAGGTTAGTTAACATCCAGCTGGCTGAGCAGCAAAAATATTTATGCTGTTCACCGAATGCATTATTCAATTCACTCTCTCCCAGCCAGTCTGTAAACACACCACGAGTCAACACAGCCACAGGCACACAGAAAGGAGCAGACTGGCCTCCTCCATAACCTTGCTTTTGTTCATAGTCTGCTGGTTTGCTTTTTTTGGACTTGGGCAGTTATTCTGAAGGTTGATTAGATTTGTTTTTGTTCTGATTTCACTCTGTGTGCCAGATTTCTGACTGTTCCTCTCAGTAATATAGATATAATAATGGATCTCATTATTACATCTCATCTCTCATCTCCTGGAATTTTGCTGGGGTTTCAGAAAGGACAAGAATTGGTTTTTATTGGTTTTTTTTTCAGTTTTTTTCTCTACTGCTAAGTAGAGATTTTGTTTCTGCTGTGACAAGCAGAATGAGACACTCAGCACATAAAAAACTCCAAGACACTGTCTGACTATGCTTCTGAATTATTTTCTTGCTTTAGGAAAGCAGAAAGAAGTGTCATAATTTCCAATTTGGATCTATGTGCAACAACAAGAGATTACCATTTCCTTGCCAAAGAGACTCCTTTCATCTGGCATCAAAGAAATAAAACCTATCACACACAGATGAAGTATTAGTTCCTCTACCTCCCTGTAATGTATGTTACAGTATTAAGGAAACTGTTGTGATTTCCAAGGTGATTCTCACCAAAAGGTGCTCCATCTAGCTTTTGTGTCTCAGGGGCAATATTTTTAGACCAAAAAAATACGGTACTCTACTGTAATGAGTGGTCTGAGTAACAGCTTCACACTGCACACCACTGTGGGGGAAAAATAGTCCATAAATGGTCTGTTGTTTAAGTGCTGCCCAACTCACTGCTCTGTATTCTGCAGCATGTTATTTTTCAGCTATGGTCAGCTTATTCACTGGACTGGGGCTGTCTGGGTTTTCCTATTTAATCCCGAGAATCTTAAAGGAAGAACTACGGCTAGCAAATATCAGGGATGGTTTCTAGTGTTTAGAAATTCATGTTTATCTCTTGTGGATGATATTGAGACAGGTCGGTATTACCATCTGAAATGAGTAGTCTTGGACTTCTTGAGAAGTCCCCTTAGTGACAGTAATTCATAGTGTGGATCTGAATTCTATCAGCCATCCTGATAAGCACATAGGGTAGACTCTGTAGGCCAGGGGATGCAGGACATGGGAGCAGCCATTAGAGATGTCCCTTGCAATCAATGGGCAGCATGAGGTTTGAATTCAGCAGATTCTTGGGGGTAGCCAGAAAGCTGTGAAATGCTAAGCACAGAAATGTTCATAAAATTAAGTTGGTGTATTTGGAATTTTAGTATTTGGTATTATTTTGCACAGCTTCAAATGTCGCATCTCTCACTCTGTGACATGATATGAAAAATGCACTGCTGGTGTCCAGGAGCCAGAGAGAGTGTCGTGCTAAGAGGGGGTGGTGGGCCACTGGGCTCAGTCCCCTCTTATGGCACCCACAGTGGCCCCAGCACTCGGACAGCGGAGTGGGACCACAGCCCCCTCACACCAAGCAAACCCACATGCAGAACTGTCTGCACTGAGCCTAGCATCGCTGCACTCTCAGGTTTAAACTCAGTCCTGACAGCACCAGGAGGATTACACATGGACACAGGCAAGCATATTGATCCAAAGGGCAGCACTAAGGATGAGAATTTTAGGAGAGACTGTGCAACACAGAAATACAGGCTTTCCAAACACAAATAGGATTGCCTTAAAGTTGTGTATTTAATTATAAGAACTCATATAAATGGCTTATTTTCCAAAACTGCAAGGGCTGCCATCATGACTAAAGATGTAGAGGCTTGGCTGATTGCATTTGGGACATGGGGTGTTGTAGGATTTTCCTCAATAAAGCACAGTGCTGAAATGCCACAAGATTTTATGGAAATATTTTCAATCAGTTTTATAGCAATGTGCTATGGCTTTCTATATCCTCCAGAAGTACAACAATTCTTCATGATTTTTATTTTTGGATCTTAATGGGAAGAGTTCTTTATTCATCCAAGGAAGCCTTCATTCTGCCTATCCTAATCTTAATTCAAAAAAATACTCTGGCTGTCACTTACATTGGAGAAGCTTCTTATCCTGTCACAGTCACTTCTTTGCACATGAAAAGAGAAATATTGCTTATTTGCTACAGCTGCCAAGAAACGCGTTTTGAATTAAACAAGGCAATGTGACAGGCTGAGAGCAATCACATGAAAAAAGAAGGAAAAAAAAGAAAAAAGAAAAAGAAAGCATGCATACTGGAAAAATACATCGCACCAAGTATCTTCATACTGGCCTAAAAAGAGATGAGTAAGCTGAAACATAACTTTGAAATTATGAAACATTAAGGTGGAATAAATGATATAGTATTCTGTTACCTAAAAAAAAGTATTTAGGACTTTACTATTGGCAGAAGCCAATTAGCACTAAAATATCACAGCAGCATGTCAAAGTGAACAGTTTTCACAAAGGGAGCACTGAACCTGCAACTCAGTGCAACTCAGTGTTACCAGATATCCACAGGTCAAAAGTTTAGCAAATCTCAAAACCAAGTCAGGTAATGGGTAAAACCGTGTCTGAAAGGAACCCTCTGTTTAGGTTTAGGGGATACTTTGCCCAAAGGGAAAAGCTGTTAGTGGAACATATTTTGTGTCCTGAAATATGAGTGTTTATTTTCTTTGTAAAGCTTTTGTTGTAGGATTTGGCTGTGTTTGTTTGCTATTTCCTGGCATCCTTGAAATACAAGTAAGCGTTTCGTATCTTTGTTCATGTTTTTTGTGTGTGTTTTTCTTACACCCAGGCAATATTTTTACTCCAGTCAGAATCTGTGTGATCCCACATCCAGAAGGTCAGACACCAGGACCACGAGCATTGGCGGGATGCCCTCAATGTGCAGCTCCCAGTACTGCTCATTTTATTTTAGGTGACAGGCACTGCTTAGGAAGAGCTTGTGTGCAGAGAACATGAATGACCAGTGCAGGCAAGGTCTGGGCCTCCTTGGGCAGTAACATAAAACCCCAGCACTAAGTTGCCTTCACTTGGAGAATCCTTATGGATTTATGAGCACAATGAGATTGCCTGTGAGGAGAAAATGTAGGGGTTGGGGGCACTGCTGAGTTGTCTTTGTGTGAAGCAGACCTGGCTGGCATGGACCGGTATTTTGCTGCTATTCCCTTCTTACACCAATGGATGCACCTTGCACCTTGGGCTTCCCAGGCTTTGCCCCATTCCCAAAGAGATGAACTTAAAATATTCATGGCTTTTGGAAATCAACAATGATGGCCAGTAATTCCAGTGAAGGGTGGGCATTTACTCCCTTCCTGATTATATACAGCATTTTCAGATGGAATACTTATGGCTGGCTGAGTGACAAGCTGGTGTTGATTCAAAACCAGGACACAAGAGAGCATCTGAGATTTAAAAAGCAGGGCAGTGCCTGTCTCCAACAGCAGGTGGCAATGCAAAATGCTTCTTCGTTGCAGTTAGGAAAAAAGCAGAAACATTCCAGAAAATATTCTTCAAGTCTCCTGGAGTGAAGTTATACAGATTCTGTGTTACAGATTGCATCTGGCTTTTCATTACAATTGCACTGACTTTCCTAAAAGTCAGCATGCCCCCAAATCACACTGCTTTCCATAAGAAATTATAGGATGCCAAGAAACAGAAAGTGCCCTTGACAAATTCTGTCACAGAACAATCAGGCATTAGAGACAGTGATAGCTGTGTGCAGCTGAGAGCCCAGGCTCTTTGAACAAAACGGACAGCAAGTTCAAGATTCTCTTTGGAGATGGCTCATTCTCCCTCTGATCTTACTAGCAATTTCATAGTTGGGGAGAACCCACCAAAAATCAGTATTCTCACTCAGGTTTTTGCTCAGGCCACCCCATTTCCCAGCTCATCTGTGCCGGAGCAGAGCTGCCTGATGAGCCCACATGGGAAGTCCATTCATGCCCTTTCTCTTTCACAGCAGAGGAATTCAACCCCATATTTTAAAATTTATTCCAATATTGCCCTAATAAATGCCTGTACCAGTGTGAACTAGGAGGCAGGTACCAAACTGTGGTGTTTCAAGGACATGTCTACACAAAAAAAAAAAGCAGCCTTTTTTTCTGTTATCTATGATGTTGCAAAGACAGCAACAGCAGTGATAACTGTACTGGGGACTGCCTGGATTTTATTTTGTTCAGTGGTAAATCTAAGTTCTGATTCCTAGCACAGAATTACTTTATCTCCCTGACTCCAGAAATCATTTGTATTCATATGAAAGTATTAAATCTCTCTTTTGCATTCTGTTACAGTTCTAATTTAATTACAGAGAATGAGCTGTTACAGTTCATGTACAAGTTCATTGAGGAGAACTGTGTACTGCATTCTCAGTGCAGTGCCCCACCGAGTAAAGGTAAAACATGTTGCTCAGGCAACAGCAAGAGACACAGGGGAAAAAATATTCAGGGCAGATAAGAGGCAATATTCATCAAATGAAATATTGTAAATCTGCAGGGAAAGAAAAGTCATAATCAGCTCTCAGATTTTAATCATAGAAAGGAGTCAAAATTCAGCCAAGAAAATAAAATTTTTCTTTGACAGTCCTAGCAATGTAAGACAAAGTCACAGTTAACTACATCAAGGCATGATTCAACAACTATTACAGTTTGCTGATGCCAAATGGAGATTGACGCCAACGTGTTTTGTCTGCTTTTGGAGATCAACCAACTCTTTGAAATAAAACTGCTGCAGAAACATTGGACAGCAGTGTTGTATTTTGCTAAGAGCTTACTCTTTAATTTTAACTTCTTTTCTACTCTGCTCCATAGTGTCATCTTGCAGAACTGAAGAGGTACACACCTTTGTTCTAATTATCGGACGTCCCAATACTTTGATGTGGTGGCTTTAAACCCATCCTTTTACCTGCATTAGCACAGATGACGCTCTAATACACTGAGAACAGAATTTTTACCAAAAGCTATGAGCTAATCTGGGAAATTCCCACCTTCCAGGAACCTATGTGAGAACAGACAAGTAAGCAAATGGCAGCAACACACAAAAAAGCTGTGCTAGAGTCATAAGATTTGCAGAAAAGTCACTTTCACTGCACCAGGAAGGACCGTTTGGGGGGTCTGTAGCAAGAAAGCTGGACTACATGATTGCTGCAAATGACATGTCACATCAGCAGACTCTTCAACTTATACACTGAGTTTCAGGTATCATTTTCAGCAATTCAGGGACAATGTGAGTCCCATTATCACACAGGGAAGCAATGCTCTGGGTGAGGCATGAGCATCTCTGCTTGCTCAGCAGTTCAAACACTCATTGCTGCCACTCAGTGCCCAGCAGATCTCTCATGCAGGAATGATTTCTTGTCTGAGTTGCTCATTCATGCTCTTAGATGTACTGAACATTGACCATGAGGCTTCAGTACCAGATATGCCAACTGTCCTTAAAGGAGATATTTTTCACAGTCGAGCTAATAAGCAATGAAGTTACTCTTTTATGAGAGCTGTCAAATCTCAAAAGTACCAATACAGTCCTCATGCAAGGGCCATAGATATCTCTTTATAGATGTCTATTAATTTGTCAGTTCTGTTTGTCTTAGTCAATTTATAGACAAGACTGCATTATAATGCCATGGTTTTATGGCAATTCACTATTTAATATGTAAACATTTTTGATTAATAACATGAATAGGTGTGAATCTGAGGCTTCTGAAATCCATAGTCACTTTTCTAGAAATTTCTGTACAGCAGAAAGCAAAGGCTGCCTGTGTCCTGTCACCGTGCCCCTCAGTAAGACAGCCTTGCTTTTGCACAGTGTATTTCTGCTGTATGTGATACCTGAATTTATGAACTTCTTCCTGAGGTGCCATCCTGGGGGTCTCTTTGCCACAGTGTCCCTTTCCAATGTCAGGTGGAATTCTTTACCTCTTTTAAGGCGGGTGACCAGCATGTTTACATGCTCCTATTCCATGCCACCTTCCCAGCTGCTCCAGCACAGAGCACAAGCCGACAGCACAAGGCTTATCAGTGCAGCAGCCAATGGGCAGTGCCAATTCTAGGAGATATCTGGAAGTTTAAGGAATCTGGATGTTTACCCACACCTGTGTATCTCTAGAGATTCTTCATCTCACAGGAGATTCACTAGATCTCCCCTGCTCTGCTGCTTGACGTACCTGAGCTGTTGCCTCCAGCCAGCATGGTTGGGCTGACCGAGGATCTCCCCAGCCTGCTGGACACCACGGGGGGCCCCGGGGTTCCATCCCATTCCTGAGCTTTCCCTGGCTCCCTGGAGGAAGCTGTCCCGTGATGTCCTCTCTCTTTGTTTTCCAGCTTTGGTAGTGGTTCAGTGCTGTGACTTCTGATCTTCAGCTCATCTAGTGGTTCTACAAAATATACAAGTGCACATTTCGTTATAGAGTGACTGCTAATCATCCATGTCATGTGATAATCTTTTGCAAAATACTCCATACATATCAACCATAAATCCTCTAAGGGCAATTTATAGCATGGTCTTTCCACCTAGGCCAAAACCCTGTAGTTTATGTAGGTTTCAATACACTTTTTTAATTATTAAAAGCATACACCATGCAGCAGGTGGCTAAAATGTAACTTTTCTGTTACAACTTTTATATGCCAGGAAATACTTTTGAAAATGGTTTCCTACCAAACTGTGATTTATTAAGAATTTATAGAAATACTTGAAATCTTTTCAGCTGACATTTCATTGGGAACAAGTTCTTCTTCAGGCACTTTCTAAAGAAGCTCTCTCCTAAGGCAATATTCTTCAAGCAACATATCTGTACTTCTCATAAGCTCTAATAAAAGCACACAATCCACAAAACAAAAGAGCACAAATCCATTTTGGGTGTGCCCAGCACCATAACCAACAAATGAAATTGCACTTTGTTGGAAGATCCTTGGAGTCAGAAAATTACTTTCTGCTTGCAACACCACAAGTCAATGAAAAAAGGAGCAATTCAAAACACAGCTGACTGATTTTTTCAAGTGAAGCAGTGATGTCTGCTTTCTTCATGGCTGGTGATTTTCTGTTCTTTTCTCAAGACCCTAATTTCTTTTCTTGCAGGTTGAGCAATGCATGGAGAAAGAATTCATTCCTTCTCTTTTCCATCTGTAGCTTGCAAAAATTCACATGGAAAACTAGATACAGAAGAAATATTAGACTGCTCTTTAGTTGTAAGAGCTAATTACTGTGCAAATCAGTTATTCAAAGCTGTTTACCTCCTTCTGAAAAAAAATCAGTTCTCAGTTTGGAATTTTGTATCTCAAACCCAAAGAAATCCTTACATGATACTCTCAGTTCTACTCACGCAGGTTTATTAATCAACCCACCATGCGCCTTAATTTCTGTATGTATTTACAGTCTTGGAATCCACATTTGATAGAGATAAAAATCTTCCCTTGAGCTCTATCTCAAAAACGTTCATAGGTTCAAGGGACTTCAGAAGGTTTGAGGGAGCCAAGCACAGAGAAAACGCCAGGAGCCATTCAGAGGCAGGAGATGCCAGCAGCTCCCTCAGAGACCCTGCTGAAGGGCAGGGGCCTGGCTGAGCAGGACAGTCTGAGTGGCCACTTCCTCTCCCAGTTATCCCCATGGCCAGGAACTGGGACTGCTGAACAGGGTTCACCACTCAGATGACACAGTCCCAGAAAAAGAACCACATTCCAATCTCGGATTTGCCTGTGACTCAATACCCCACAGACTGTCACGGTGGTACAGCAAGCGGGGGAAGATGCACTGTCAGACATCTGTGGTAGGTAGAGACCCTGCCTATGCACAACAGTGACAAAATCTCACATTGTTTTGGGTTTTTTGACATTCCAGTCTGCAGATGAACTTAATGAGTAACAACACAGTCAGCCTGGGGTTTCCTCAATGAAACGTCATGCAGGAAATAGGTAAAAATATCTAACTGGGTATGCAGGGCAAGATACAATAATTAGTTTATTTTGTGAATTACTATTGGTTAGTAGTAAAATTTAATGTTAAGGATATCTTACCATGGCCTTCCAGTAGTAACACTCCATGAGAAAATGATCAAACAACCCTGGGCTGGAAGTCGTAAATAGGATTCAGTGACATTTTATGTGACAAAGACCTTCAAAACTCAAACCTCTTCCATGAACCTCTAGGTCACTTACCTACTTTAGTGTGTGCAAAAAGACACTGCAATGAAAATCCAAAGTGTTTGTTTTTCCTACTCCAGAAGGGTACAAGGTTGAATAACAGTCTCTATCAATATAACATGACATCTGCCTTTCAGGGGCCTTTGCTACGAGATGTCTGAGACACAGATCTGTCTGTGACTGCACAGAGAGACCTGCTAATACAAAGAGCTGTGCGAAGAGAGGGAAAGCCCAAATTATCGCCCGGATTTGAACTGTTTCAGTTGACAGCATCGAGCTATCAAAAATACTGATGCACTTTTTCACATAACAGATGCGTGCAATCATATGTGGTTTTTTTCTTCACACCAATAACATTCACTTCTTTAAGATACTACTTATCTGGGAAAAGAAAAGACGCAAACAGTTTCAAAATTCTTTGGAAATGCACACAGTCCTTTTTCCCACTAGTACAGGATGGTGTCTAGACTGCAGTTTATTCTTCACAGCAAAATGAAGAGAAAGCCAAAGGACCAGAATGTGTTTTCAAAATGTCAGAATCGGGCCCTGCAAGTGCCCTACCAAATTAATGCATCTTTCAATAGCGTTAATTTACTATGTCATCCAGCTGCTCCTGGAAATGCTGTGATTACCTTAGTGAAAACCTTCTCTGTGTGTGCCTCATTGACACTACTTGAACACCATCCCTTGAAATTTCACACACATGCAGTCAGCCCTTGTCACAGTGGAAATGCTCTGGCTGAGTGTGGAGCTAAGGATTTATCTACTTCAGTTTACTTAACAGAGACGCATTTGTACTTGTTTCCTGATAAAAATGATTTGTGCATTCTCAGTTTTATTGTCAGCTGAATCAAAGCACAGCAGTTCTCTGCAACCAGCTGGAAACTGTGGAAATATTCAGACTAAATAAAGATTTGGTTTATAGTCTAGTTCTTTATAAGATGTAGAAAATCAGTTTTCAGCTGGCTGTCTAGACTTTGTAAATTTACATTCCACTATCCTTTCTTGGGGATTTTCAGTTCACAGTTTATCTGAAAAGTAATATATCCTAAAAATGAAAAGCAGATTGAATCAGATTATAATGTCATGTAACCCATCACAGAGACTGAATCATTATTATTTGGTGATCACTATCAGTAACATTGATAAACAGACAGAAAACAACATGTCAGTGTTTTATGTAGTTTTCTGTAATATTACTTTCCAGCTCACTTGTGAATACAGAAAAAACAAAAAAGACCTCACTTTTACTCAAATATTTTGGGAGGATTTTAGAATAAGTTCATCTTCTTTAATAAATGACAATCGTACTCATAAATGGGAATCATACTCAAACTCAATTAAAAAAAAATTTAAAATCATTCTGCTACTTCTTGGCTGACTGAAAGAGCACTTCAGTTCCAACGTGCCCAGGACAGCTCCAGAAATGCAGAATGCTCCCCTGCCAGGTCTCAGCCCATCACTGGCACATTTGTTGACTGTCCCAGCCACTTGGATGTTTTTACCTCGTCAACTACTCCCTGCTGCAAATGTAGCTCCACAGAGCAAGCTCAGTGGCACAAATTATTGTGTCTCATAAGAACACATTCCTTGCTCCACGTTTTGCCTCCTGCAGCCTGGCACAAGGCATTGCAGAGAGCAGAACAAGCCTGTAGCTGCTGGCTGTGGTTACCTGTGGGGTGGGGATCAGGGATCTTATCATCCACTGAAAAGCAAACCAGGGCATTTTACAGAGAGTAACCCTTTATAAAAGCTACAGCAGGATTCAAATGGCCACTTTATCCCTATTGATCCCAGGCTGAAAACAGGAACTCTCATCAGTCAGACATATCTGTGTATACAGACGCACAGCTGAAAGGTAACAGCAGCTGCTGCACAGCTCTTTTTTATTTTGTTTATTTGGGAAGTGCAGAAACATAGGCTGCATCTAGGTTATCTTGTGCTGTTAATAACCTTAATTTGGAGTTAAGAAGTTATGCTGGGAGCTCACTGAATCATACGGTGGCCACCAGAAAATCTTTTTGCTGTTAAGTGCTACTTTTTGAAAAGCTGAAATTATTATGGAAAGCATCTTTATTGTTCAATACTTCTTCCACCAAAATGGTACATAAAAATGTAAATTTTGAGAAATAATTCACCGCTTTAAATATTTATGGACACAGTTGGTTAAACTGCCATAAAGGCACTCAAATGTTTCAAGCACTTCCAGCTGTCATTGTATTTCAATATTTAAAGATACGCATTTTTCTTATTTATTTCACCTGAATCTCAGACTTTTCCATTTCAAGTATAAGACGGTTAAAATCTCTTATAAAGTACATATTTTACAAATAATTGGCATGTACAATCTTCCCTCTAGGAAAGATCCCCTAATAGCTGTGCACTAGGCAAGGTTGGCATGTGAGCTGTTGGGCTAGAAAATCTGGAAATGCTGAAGGAAGTGAGAAACAAACTGAGTCTGTTGTAACTTGGACCTGAGAAAACTGCAATTACAGCTACAGAAACATCTTACCTAAAAAGCTATCATTCAAATGAGTATAATTCTGCAGCCAGTCTGCCACTCTGCTCTAAAACACAAATTAATTTCAGGTCCAGGTGGCTTCTTAGTGCAATGCTAAGTGATAAATGGCAGAACCTTTATTACTGCTTGGGGTTTTGGGGGAAGAAAGAAAAGCAATTGTCTTAAGGAACTTAAAATGAGGGTTGCTCTCTGCCATCTCTCTCAGCTGTGAGCTGAAATGTATAAGCTAGTCCATACATTATTAATTTATTCCTTTTTTTTACTGTGTTTGTTATAAACCTAAATAAATAATATATCACTCTAGGCAGAACTCACATATTGGGGGAAGCAAATGGTCTAAAATTAAGCATTCCCATTCAGGTGCAAAGCAAAGTTATTTGGGATGGGGTTTAGATGTGAGCCAGAGCTCCCGGTCTCCTGCAGCCTCGACATACCAGACCTCACCTCGTCCGGCCGCAAGGCGGGCATGGCCCTGGCTGAGGGAGCAGGAGCACAGAGCACCCCAAGGGCATACCTGGAGGGGTGCAGATGCAGGATTAGACTGCAGCCAGCACGTGTGTGTGATGGTCAGAGCGACCTGAGACGTGCCCCAGGCACAGCTCCTCCAGTGTCCCTTCTGCCAGTGCTGGCACCATGGCAGCCTGCGCCCCTCTGACTGACCACTTCCCCGGGCACTGCACGCAGAGCAATGCTAAGCCTTACAGAGAGTTCCAGAGCTTCTTCTTTCTGCACCCCAGGGCTTTTTATTTACCTTTATTACACATTTAAGAATTAGAGCTTCCTTTTAATGGACTTCCTGATGTGTGCTGCTTTGTCTGATCTGCACAGCTGTAAATTTATCCCAGCCTCTTCCAAAGAAAAATAACCAGCTATTAATACCACGTGCAAGAAACATAAATGATGCTCAGTGTTTCAGCCATTCAAAAAAAAAAAAAAAAAAAAAGGGGTATATTATACTGTCAGTGAAACCCATATCCTCATCTTTATTAACTGTAGTGGTTTGTCTATTCTGACTTCATCCTCTTGCTAATTAAGCAGAAGTTTGCTTTGCATATCAATTTTTAATACCCCTTTTTTGCAGTTAAGTGAGAGATGCAGCAGGCAGCTTATTCAATTAAAAGCAGCTCTGGCCTAGTTCCATGCAAAATCAATAGAAAGCCTGAAAAAGTCTCACAAACCATCTAATGTTTAGGAAGAAATGGCTGAACTGCTTCTTGGTGTTCATGGAGTACATGTTTTTGTGAGCAGTGTAGGGCTTTTTTCTGTTTTATGTGGTGAAATCCAGTGGAAATCACATCTGCCTGCTACATACAGCAAAGGGAGGCAAAGAGGGATTACAGAGGACAACGCATTTAGCTGATTTTCTGTGGCTGTCCCACACCTGCTAAGTGTGCAATCCTGGTTAGGAAAACAAGACAGGAAAAGGAAAAGCCACAAAACAACTCACTGAAGACTAATGAAAGAAAGGATAGATTTACACAAAAATATTTATACCACAGATTTATCAACCAAGGTTTTAGAATAAAAATATTCAATGAAAATTATGAAAGCTATGATCTGGTTGAAAAAATAGAATTCTTTAAGTTTCAATAAACTTCAGCTGGCAGCTTTAGTCCCTTAGAAGATGAATTTTTAAAAATTCACCATTGTAAGACATATTGAACATTATTTGATGTCCTATGGTAAGAGGAAAAATCCTCTTGTGTATTGATTGAAATAAAGGAAAACCTGTTTTTACTATTAAATAAGGAAAGATTTTCTGTCTCTGGAAGTATTCAAAAAATGTGTGGATATGGCACTTGAGGACATGGTTCAGTGGTGAACATGGTGTTGGTGCTGGACTGAGAGCTGTAACTAATGATCTTAGAGATCTGTTCCAATCTTAATTCTATGATTCTATTAATGATCCAAGATGACCATATTTTGGCATATATTACAGAAGTGATGACAATCACCCGTTTCCAACAGGGCCATCATTATTTCTTAATTATTTACTCTGTGCTTGGTCTTTTAAGTGTGCCTGTTCTGCTGCAAATCATGTCACAGCCCCATCATCTGACTGAAGAGGCCACATCTGGGAGATCTGCACTGTACAGATGTACTGCTAAAGCAAATAAAAGCAGTGTCCTGGGACTCTCAACATTACATCAAACAGCATTCTTGGCACTTTATTAACAAGTTTTCTACTTAATTCAGACTAGTCACAATTACATAATTAAGCAGAACACTTTATTCTCTGATATTCACTGCATTTTTCCTTTCTTATAGTTTTCATTTCAGAGCTCGGAATGCTGTAAATTGGTGACTTACACTTAGAAAAACATCAACAGAAGCCTGTGTCCTCCAGTGCCTTTCTGGGCAAAAACCCAATTACAGCAAGTCAAAGGGAATTCTTTTATTGACTTCAAGAGAGCAAGGGTTTTCCTTCCAGCAGTTATTAGCTGGGGCTAGCCAGCCGTGCTGATTCCTATGCATGTATGGAATAGCTGATCATGGGGAGCTGCAAATATTTCTCTTAGAAAGTCTGTGCACCCAGATCTGCTGATAATCCAGGCTGTGCTTTCAATTAAAAAACTAAATGTGTGCACATATATTTCATACCCGTAGGTGGGTATGAACAAGGTCTATGACTGTTTGCAGCAAATAGGATTTAAGCAGGAGAAGAAAGAAGTCTAGTTTGAAAAGCCTGAGTGTGCCAGGCTCGTGAAACTTTGGTTTCACTGCCATTAGCCTTGGACTAATTAGCAACACTCATTACACACAAGCACAGACTGCCACACCCACCCTGAACTCCATAATGATCAAAGAAAACACTATTAATGAAACCTGTAATGAAACTGTGGAAATCAGTAGCTGTAAAAGGTGGCCCAACTGCTACCTGTCATTTGATTTGAAGGGATGGTACCTACTCGTAAAGGCTTTCCTTCTCAGCCCTGTTCATTTCACCTCACTCTGTTATTCAGGTTCTTAAAATACACCCTTGATCTTTGGATGAGGACACATTGGTTTGATGGGTCCTGCACACATCCTAGCACAATATGGCAAGAAATCAGAAGAGCCAGCCAAAAGAGCTGAAGTATAGAGACATTTCAAGAAAAATGTTTCTGTAGAAAGTTCATGACCTTATGTTTCAAAGCTTCACTTCAAAAACATAAATCTTCCACGGAAGTCCAGACTATATTAAACTTGTCAACACTCTTTTGTTAAGTTTTCTGCTGAAAAACAGCCTTTGAACTATTTTAGGAGTTTGAATGTAAGGTTTTTCCATTGTCTGAACACTTCTATTTCTTCTAAAGTTTGTTTTTATTCAGATTCAGTAGTAAATACTAGTCAGAAAATGAAGATATAGTGAAGGATATGGCTTGTGGAAACTGGAGACAGAAACTGTCCTTTTCATATGTATAATAATAATATGAATAATATAATATATTGTATAAATAATCTAAAATAATGTGTATAATAATAAAATATCAATTTCAAAGCTGTAGTAAAAATTAATTCTTTCCTGGCTATTTTTTCTATGGTTTAACTAGCTTTGCAAAAAACATTTTTATTAATGCATTTCTCTTTATTGGCTTCATTAATGAATTAGAAAATTTTCCTTTCATTATTAGAACACACATGCCAATTGCACAGCTCTCCTTTTATGCAGTGTGTTACCTGTAAAAGGGAATCCTGACACTTCCTGAACGCTGGCTTCATCTGAATTCTGCTCTGTTTTACAGAGCCAGGCACAGGCACAGTAACATTGCTGGGCAACCTCTGTGCCAAGCCTAGCTGGGTCAGGATCCCAGGCAAATTTTGCTCTGCAAGTAAATGCTGAAGATTCCTCCCTGCTACAGGATAAAACCTTTATGTTATTCTGGCTTTCTATGCACTTTAACAGAGTTAATTATTTTAGGCCCTCCCCACTTTCTAATTAGAGGTTTAGTTTTGTGAACTGGTTTTATTCTTGCTAGAAAAGCAACCGTGAAGCCATGCCAGCACAGACTTCTGATATTGAGGAAATAAGTAGAATTGCAGATGGCCTTGTAACAGCTCTGGCTGATGTCTGTGCTTGCAAGGCCTTACTATTATTGCCTTCACAAGTGGGCAGAGCAGCTACTCAGGCTGGCACAAATCTCTCTGTCTGTGTTACAGCACATACAAACTACATACAAATTACACAAACATTGCTGGAGCAGTAAATTAGCTACAGATTTCCTGGAAGAAGGTACTTTTTGAATCATGAATTCAAATTCACACACAAAAATAAAGTAATTGCCATCTTCAGCAAAATTAAACACACAGCTTCTCTCTTTCAGATGAGTAGTTACAAGAACAATGGTTCTCCTTACTCATTCTTAAATGCCAGATAAAGCGCTAATTGCATGTTACTGTTTTAACAATAAAATAATTATTAGGGATGGATAATTCTGTTCAGACGAGTGAAAGGAATGTGAACCTTCACATCAAATTGAATGTAAAGGAACCTGATTTTTTAATATGCATGATTATCCTCACAATTATTTCCTCAGTGTTCCTTTACTTTTCACCTTATCTATACCTAGCATGTTTGTACACCCCAGCAATTTCATATACGTGTATAATCTAAATAAAACCATTTCTAACACTTTGATTTATCTTGTTACTGATAGAGTCTTGGAAGGTTCAGAGAGAATTTCAGGGGAAGCATAGCTACCTTTCCTCCATTAAGAGCCTAAGACTCTTTATCAGAATATTATCTCTTCTCCCAGGCAACTAATGAAAGCAAATGAGGAACTGGGGTCAAACTGCACCAGGGGAACTTCAGGTTGGACATCAGGTTGAACTTCTTCACTGAGAGAGCTGTCAAGTCTTGGAACAGACTGCCCACAGTAGTGATGGAGTCACCATCCCTGGAAGGGTTCAGGAAATGACAGCCTATGTTTTGGTTGGCAAGGTGGTGTTTGGCCAAAGGTTGAACCCCATCCTGAAGGTCTTTTCCAGCCTGGGTGATTCTATGGGTAGATTAGATAATACACTGACAAAATGTGCAGCATATCATGTGTTCATTCACTGCTCAGTGTTTATATTATTCACTGCAACATTCTAGAAACCAAACTACAGAGTGAGTTTGCAAGGAACAGCAGCCTAAGACAAGGAGAGGATCGTCTTGTAATTGGATCCCCTAAAGTATACCTTATCTATATCTTCAGGGACATTTGGATTGGGTCTTTAATGATGGGGTTTAAAAAATGAACTTGCTCAGGCAGTAATCAAATGAGTCGTACCAAAAAAGTGTGTTCTTTAAAAATGTATATATAAACCACTTAGCCTAAGATATTGCCAGTGTTTATTACACAGATCAGTAAGGAAAAAGCATTTTAAGAAATATAAAGAGGAGAAAAAGCATTCAGAAATATTGGATTTTTTGGAACTGAGGGAATAAACCTTGTTCCTTATTTTACTCCCCACAAAGTTCCTGCCATCTTCTCTTAAATCACAGAGGTTCTTAGAGCTGTGTCACTGTAAGAACAGATAAGGCATTTATTTAAACCTATTCCCTTGTAAAGATGCAATAACAGCAGCTCAAGAAATCATTGAATAGGCTTTCAGATCATAAGCTGGCATGCAAAAGTATTTAATTTAACAGTGACCCCAAGCAGCTCCTCTAGTTATGATGTGGATATTCCAGTTACTGAAGAAAAAAAATACAAGTTCTGTTTGCAAAACTGCTTTTTTCTCTCATGATTAATTTTGAGGAAACTGTTATGGTCTGCTCTGTTTGAAACCTGTGCAGTATTTCACCATCCTAAATTTCTCAGTCCTGGGTGGTGGTGGTGGTGGTGGTGGTGGTGGTGGTGGTGTGGTCTGGGTGGTTTTGATTACTTTTCCTAACCAACACTGGGATCACCTGCTCTGTGATTTGGTTTACGAAAAGAAACTTAAATACTATCTATACGCTTGCCTGTGTAAAATACCAAATGGGAACTTAACAAACAAAAATGCACTAGAATCATAAAACAAAGAAAATCTGACTCTTAATTCAGAAAAAGATGCATTTCCAGGTCCAGTGTTTGGTTATAAAGAGAAGTTCTGAAAGAGCTGGCAGCACGTCCTCTCAAGCCACTGGCACTGCCAGCCCAGCCAGCTTCATCCGATGTGTCTGTGCCAACTTCCTGAGTGGAGGCTACATAAATAACCCTGCACCATTCTGTTAAACCAAAGTCGTTCCATTCCAATCCTCCTTTCTTTTTTCCCTTAGTTCTTTCACAATGGGACCTGATACCCCACACTGACACCACATCCCCTGAAAAAAAGGCAGTGGGAAATTTTAAGAAAATGTATTTAGCAGTTTTGTTGAAACCAATATATGCTTATGGAAAACATCACTACATTAAGCATTTCTTGCCATTAAGATTGAGCACCCGTAAGTCGGTCATAAATTGTGTGGTCCTGCTTGAAACAGAAAGGCAATAAACTCTCCAGTTCAGCATCCTGCTGTATCACTGCACCATTTTGAATACAAGCTGTTCTAGTCACAAAGGACACATTTATTTTCTTGAAGCCAGACACACAGATGGTATAAACTGGAGTACCTCTCCTGATTTCAAATAAAAAGCAGTGATTTATAAATGCTGAGGATTTGGTCTAAAGGTCAAGATATTTCTCTGGCTTAGAAAGCTCTGTTCAGGGGAGTGGGGAAAATCAATGGCACTTAAAACTGAGAACCTTTTATCATTATCCACATCCTTAAGTGCAGCACATGTTCCTTTGCTTATTTACAACACAGTGAAGTGGGTGAAGTAAGTGAATTTAAGGCATTTTTCACCCTCTATTTTGAACAACTTTCAGACATCTCACATCTTGCTGTATATTGAACCTAAAGAGAATATGTCTTTTTCATTTCTTTACCTGAAACCATCTTTTACTTGAAATATGAGAGAGAATAGTTTAATCTCTTTTTCTTTTTTACCCCTTGCAAGTTTATTTCTTCTTCAGAAAAATAAATTTTATCAAGCAGTCAAGTAATATAAACAGAAGGAATAAATAAATCTGTATACATCAATCAGAGACAGCAGCTGTTTCCAGAGAAACCTGAGCAATTATTTATGAAATTATGTCTTCTTGAATGCTTCTGCATACCCTCAGAATCCCGGGAGGGCCTGATTTCCTGATGAGCCTAAATTGCTGAATTAGAAGAGGAGACAATGCCATGGTACCAATTAACAAAAGTATTGCATATCATCTCAAAATGCTTGTTTTCTGTTTTAATAACTGCATCTAACAAAGACATTCCTTCATCCTAAATATGGAGGAACGTCCCACCATCAGTGACTTGAATGACTAAATGCCCTTAAAATGGCCACATTCACTTTCGTGTGAAAGCAGCAAGACAACAAACACATAGCATGCATTTCAATCAAGGAACAGGTGTCCATTGATTTATCCATTGGAAACAAGTTCTTAAACCTGACATTATCCCTGATCCCAAGAAAGACTGGAATTGCTGGAGTGCAATGCAAAATGGGGCAGTGATGGTGGAGCTGTGGCATGGAGTTATCAGGCAGGGATGTGCAAGGTGCCACGGGGATGCCGTGGGTGCTTCTGCACATTTCCCCTTTGTACCTTTGCTTTGCAGCTGACTCCTTCCCCCTTAGAGTAAACAAGCCAAGGTGAAATGTTGTTTTCCTGCCTTTTGTGGGCTTAGCTGAAAGACCTTACTGACTGACACATTATGATTTTTCTTTCCAGTTATTGTCTGTGATTGCTAATTGGGGAACACATCTTAGCTTTACCAAGAGTCTCCAGCTGGCCAAATTAGCTGATCCAGCCCAAAATACTTAGTCCAGTGCACACCCTCCTTTGCTAGGGATCTAAGGACTACTGAGGAAGGACAACAGCAGGCGTGGTTGAAAGAGCACTTGAGACCACTGAACTGCAAAGCAAATCTTGGTTTTTTCCCAGAAATTTGGCTCCTGAAGGATGCTGGCCATGTGTGGTCATCCCCATGTGCACACTTCAGGCATTTTCAGTGCTGTCCCACAACATGGCACAGCCCCCAACAGACTTGTCCCTTAGCAAAGGACAGAGCTGTAGAGGCCCAAGTGACCATGGCAGCCCGGGCAGACCTTTGTGGGCACCATGACCTTTGTGGGTGCAGGTGTCCACGTGTCCAAATATGCACTCACAAGTGAGCACCTGAAGAAAGTATTTCTGATGCTGCAACTCCTCGGCTTGCTGGTATCTTGGTAGATCAGAATAGATGTAGCAACATAGCCCTCTTGGGGTTTAACTAAGTGGAATTAACTGTGGTAAGATCATATCCTTCCAGGGGTGGACGAGTGTCATTCTCTTCAAAGCTCATGCTCTCTTTACCTTTTCCTCAGGCACTTTCCCCGGCTCCCACTAAGTGTTTGCTTTCAGACCTACTTTCAGAACTGTCAAATGAGATGTGACTGTTTTGATCACCTCATTTAATCCCACACATATCATGGCTCATCAGATTAAAAAACCTTACTATTAGGGGAATGGATGCTTCTCCAGTGATGGAGAAGTCAGTACACCTCTGGCTCAAAGGTTCAGGAATACTTCAGTTATGCAGTATTATTTCTGAAAAGCTTTTGCTGTCTCATTAAATTAAATATAACATCCATACTGCATAGAATCAATTACTACAATGCAGAAAAGGGACAGTGAATTAGGCTGACATCCCTTTAGATAAAAGTATGGAAAAAATTAACCTAGAGGTTAGAAATGAGGTAGGCATTCAAATTTTAGTCTCTAATGCTGACTTTTTGCAGAAGCTGAGCAATGGATATAATGAAATACCTATAATGGTTTTTATGGCCAGCCTCATCTTGCAGGCAAGCTTTTCCTCTTCAGAACACCAGAGGCTGAGCAGGTATACAAATGAGAAGGTATGCACACAACGCCATCCCAATCCCACCCTCCTTAGGCCAATATTTCTTATCCTAACTCTGTAGAAATACATAAATTGAGATCCTGCCCTACATCCCTCATTCTGGACTTAGAGCATGAAGACAGAGGTTAAATGGGCCCATGTAGGGTGAATTTTTACTTGATGCATCTCCCAAACTCTGTTCTCCATCACATTGTTCAATCTAACAAGAAACCCAAAGCTGACTGAGAAACATAGAATGCCCCAGGTTAGAAGGGACCTT
This sequence comes from Machaerirhynchus nigripectus, assembly GCA_013397975.1. NCBI lineage: Eukaryota > Metazoa > Chordata > Aves > Passeriformes > Dicruridae > Machaerirhynchus > Machaerirhynchus nigripectus. The sequence continues at coordinate 339,572 of VZRQ01003125.1, read as the reverse complement.
AAAGATCACCAAGTTTCAACCCTCCCTGCCATGGGCAGGGATGTCATTCACTAGATCAGGTTGCTCAGGGCCCCATCCAATCTGGACTTGAACACTGCCAGGGATGTGACATCCAATACTTCTCTGGGATTTCTAGCTTCCTGGAAAGCAGCAGCAACATTAAAAAAAAAAGAGAGAGAGAAAAAATATTTCTACTCTAAGTATCAGCTGCCTGAAATCAGCCTGAGCTCTTTTTTAACTGAGCTAGTTCAGCTCCTCTCCTCACACTATTTTATATGTTTAGATTCTTAATTCAGTGGGTACCAGCCAGGAACAGGAAATGCTAATAATTATCCCAATTTTCAATCACTATAACTGAGTTTTCAAAGTAGCACACACAAATTTCCTCCCTATATGTGACTAGAAGCTGAAGAGTGAAACTCCATGTAGGCAAAAGCCAAAGCAGCTCTGAAGCCCTGCAGAGCAGCTTAGGAAAAAAGCCGTGAGCTGCTGTGCATCCCTTGTTTTGATCTCACACCTTGTGCTCATCCAGAGTCAGGGCACACAGCTGAGGTCACTGCTCTCTTGTGCACTTCATTAGGCTGAATGTCTGCAATAATCGCTCGAAACTGGCATGAAGGTCCCAGGAAACTGTAAGGCAACAGAAGCCTTAACAAATGGAAACAATCAATATACAGAAAGAAAGGCTGGTCCTGACAAGGATTTACAGGACCATCTCACAAAGAAAGCCTTGGAGCCACACACAGCCTGAAAGCCAGTGCAGTGCAGATGCACAGCAGCCTCTGTTCTGCTCTGTAGGATGTGGGGATGCCTTCAGGCACATGACTCCAGTGCTAGTTTCTCATGGAGTACAGCGTGTTTCTATGGTGCAGAAATGACAGACGCAGCAAGTACAGCTCTGGAAAAATCTTAAGACCGTTTCTTTCCTTTGCCTCCATAAATCCCTCTTTACTGAACGACGTGGGTAACACAGACACTCAGTGTGCACAGTGACAACAAAGGGACTGTGCGGTTCCACACAGCTGGGTTGAGTGGCCACACTTAAAACACCTTCCAGCTGCACCAGAAAAGGGCACAGAGAAGCAGCCCAAGGACACCTGGCAGTGTTGGTACCCTTTAAACAATTCCCCTCTAACCTCTGAGGACTGACACTGTATTTCACAGGGGTCTGCCAAGTGTTAGGGCACACTGCCATATTATCACACATGAAAGCAGGAAGGATAAATGAACAGTGAGTGGCAATTAGTAATATCTATCTTTTCTGCTCTTTCACATTCTTCATGCTCTGCACCTTTCTTCAGTTTTCTGTAAGGTTGCCTCCATCTTTTTGCATTTTTTTCCATAATGCTCCACCAACTTTTTTTCATTTCTGATTTGGCCTTACAATTTACTTTTCTTTGTTCTTTTCTCCCACTTTCATAGTTGTGCTATAATGCATATTTAAGATGCTAGCAGCATACAAGAAGGTTTTTAGGAAACAGGACAATAAGTGAGCTGCTTAAAATCCAGATTTGCACATCACAGCTGCAGCCAGTGGATGTTGAGTGTGTTCAGCAATGTTTGGAGCTTCAATTGAAGCACATATCCTCAGAAAACATGGCCCTGAGGTGACAGACTCCCTAGTATCACTGATTTATCCCAGTTTCTCAATAATGCAAATAACCCCTAAAGAAATAAAAAGGAGTGGGATAAAAATGGGAAAATGGCAGAAAAGTGAAGAAGATAATACAGAAAAGCTAAAAGGCCAGCTTTACTTGTATACTAAAGCTTTTGACTGGAAATCATTTTTGTGAAAAGCCACCTCCTCATCAAATTTAAAAAAATCCCCAAAAATCCCAAAACAAACAAAAAAAAACCCAACCAAAAAAACCCCAAAACAAAAACAAAAACAAAACAAAAAAAAAACCCAAAAACAGAAACAAAAAACCCCCAAACCTAAAAAAACCCCACTCAAAAATGACAAAAATTAAAAGCCAGCAAATGCATTTGGAGTTTGGACTTAGATGTCGAATTTCCAGAAAGTCAGTTGCAGTAACCATAAAGATGAGACAATTACCTCTGTAATTGCTGAAATATTTTCCAAATAGACTCAGCTGAACATAAAATTTAGTACTGTGGTTTTTTTTCGTGCTAGCATATGGTAGTGAGAACTTTGGACAAGTCACAGAGGGCAGAGTCTTGGAAGGTTCAATGAGAAAGTTGCTTGAGATGTGTTTTGAATAATTTTATATTTTAGGAGAAAATATTCCTTATTTCCTAGCATGACTTTTTAAGAGTCATATACCTTCTTTTTTTGGTGTGTATTATCCTCTAGATTATGGAAACCTTTCTGTATGCTGAGAACAAATCACACTGAGGGGCCAGTCCCAGTTAGCCCCACTCTGTGTTTGCTCTCCCACTGCTTCAAACAAACAAACCAGAATGGTGGGAGTGCCTTGGGCTTCCAGAGTGATTTGTAGGAGCACGGTTTCTTTAACATGTCAGATGAGTAGCCCAGCCCCCCCTGCCTATCACCATGTAAATCATGGCATGTAAATGTAGCAGTCTGGTCAAATGCCATGTTCAAATCTCCCAATTTAGATTCTTTATGGTGCATCATTTCAATACAGAATTGCAAGACATAAAATGCCAGACCTGTATGTGTTTTGTTTTTTAAATCTTAGAGTGTCTTCTACCTCTGCAATATCTGAACACAAACCTGATTCTTGCTCAGGCCAGTAATCCCACAGGATTAAGTCATACTGTAAATACCAGACAAATTACAATCGGATTAGATGGGCAGTCTGTTCATTTACTCAACACAGCTGCACTCCAGAGTCTTTTCACCACTGGTATCTATTTATAACATGAATGTGTTTTTCTTAAAGTAAATGAACACAATTTCAATTTCATATCTCTCTTTTTCTTACCATTTGTGGCCAATAAGGAGCACATTTCTACTTCCTAAGGAGTAAAGAGAATGCTCCTTGAGAGGCCAACAAAGCTGGTTTTGGTATGGATTTGCAGGGCAAGATTTAGTTTAAATTTATCAGTGAAAAGTCCTTTGAAAGTTTTGCATTCAATTTCAGTCAAGTAGAATATAGAAAACATATTCTGGAGATAGGTATGAGACAGCAGCATAGATATGCTGGAATTTCCCAGGACTTGGAATAGTCGTGGCAGGAATTTCTCCAGGTTCCAAACTTGCTTACACTGGTGAGCATACAAACCTCACCACTTAGATCTGGTGTAGCATGGGGTTTACAGTGGATTTCTGCTCACTTCTGAATGAGAAGCATGCTTAATAATGTTCAGTACTACCTGCCAAAATCTCCCTAGCACTTCACTGAAATTTTTTATAAATGTCACGTCACATCCCTCGTAATTGTTCCCAATTACAGGAATCATCTTGCCTTTTAGATACAAACTTGCTTTCATTCAGCACACAAATCCGGTGTTGCTGTATTTTCACTACTGCAATCAGTCAATGAAACCCTACTGAATCATGGAGCTGAGACTTCCATAAAACAGGATTAATGACTGCAGACCATGAAAACTAAAGGCAAATTAAGCAAACTGCTGCACCAACTAGTATTCTCAGTATCTTGCTAACTCTATTCTCATCTTCACCTTCTGATTGCAGAGTCGTTATTCCTGATGTGCACAGAGATAAATAAGAATAATACCAAGGCTGGAGGAGAGGAGTCCATGAGTCAGGAGGGATGTGTTGTAGGCCAACCCAACTGATTGCTGCCAAGTTTCTCCATTCTTACACACAGGCATGTCCTCACTCAGCTGCAGGGGTGTGAGGCGGACAACTTTGCCCATGGAAACCCAGAGGGGGCATCCTACTGAGCACCCTGAGCATGACCCAAAGTGCGGTGACCACACCACAATGAGTGACATAACAGAGTGGTACAAACACAGCCAGAAAGGCAGTGTGGAATTCACTTCCCTTCTGTAGTCATACAGTAGCCTGGAAACCAGAACCCTCTCTTTTATCAGGTATAAACCAGAGCACTTTATCAGACCACACTGAATATGTTAGAGCTGTCAATAGCCATAATATAGTACCTACACAAACACGAGATCAGCTGCTCTCCAAAGACAGCTTTTCCATTAGGCAGGTGTCAAGAATTCAAAGTCATAAACAGCTTTTACTTAAGTGGAGGAGAAAGCATCCCAAGTCTGCTTTGCACTGAGACAGGAGGTGTTAGAACAACCTTCCACTGCAGGACACCCACTGAACAGGAACATTTCTGCAACAGAAATACTGGTGCCAGGTTCTGCTTTCACACATGTGACTCCTGTTGATTTCAAAAGGAGTTTCCATATTTCACTAGCTCAGAAGTACATGGTGTACATGGTGTAAACCTGAATGCATATGGAACATTGATTTTATGACACAGCATATGACAAGTCAATATTGGCTTAAGGTTTTCCTGCACAGCTTCCTTCTGTGCTTTTCTTCCTGTATGGGTTTATAGGTTATGTGCATTATAGGGCACGTTGGTTTTCAGATCAATTCACAGCACAACCTCCCAACCAGTCCCACCAGTCCAGCTGAAAGAGATATTTGATGGCACAGCATGGAAGGAGAGCAATGGTTACATAGAATTACAGAATCATTAAGTTTGGAAAAGACCTCCAAGATCATCAACCTTAACCTTTGCCCAAGGTTTAACCAGGGTTAAGCTGGTACCTCTGGTTGCTATCATATTTTCCAGGATTTCTGGTGAAGTTAAGTGCAATCAGTGGATCTTTGCAAATAACCCTCAACAGCTACTGTTAGGTTATTTTGCTACAAGCTGCTTAGATTGTCTTAGCATCCATCAAGAAAGAAAGGATGTGATACGGTGGGAAGATCCCAACTCACATGGAACCTTTACAGCTGTGGAAAAATTAATGAAAACTGACCCTTTTTGCAAGATCAAGCCATGAATTGTATTTCTGCAGTGCAGTATACACACTTCAAACCTTAAAAATATAACAATATGAAGACTAGGGCAATTTTAGCAATAATAATTTTTCTTTTTGTTACAAGAAATTTATATAAGGAATTCAGACTTCTGAGATATTTAATTTTTGCAAGCATTTGATTTAGCAAGGTACAGTGGCAGATATTATTATACAAAAAAGAATGAGGAAAAATTACATCAAGGACTTACTTTCTGCAGGTTCCTTAGATCTTCTGCCACTGGAGGACTTCCTCAGGAGACTTCGTCCTGAGGTGAAGAGGCTGGTTAGTTCCTCCAGAGGACTGGTGGGTGTCCGAGAACGGGAACTGCTCTGAGATGATGACCCATAGGTGCTGACCGAGACACTGACCATCTTTCCTCCTTCTTGCAATGTGTTTCTGGCTGTAGAATGAGGCACTGATGGAGAGCTTCTTGAGAGACTTCCTGAATGTACAGAGTCATAAGGTGGAGGTCTTTTGAGGCTTAAGGGGGTAAGAGACCTACCCATACTGACAGGAGAAGGTGAGGCAGAGTGACTTTTAGGATAACCGTGTGGAGACTGCGTTCTGTATAAGGTAGAAGGATGAGGAGGTGAGGAGGTGTGCCCAGGGGTGCTAGTTCCATGAGATACTGTCTGGTCTTTCTCCAGTTTTTGATGGCCTGGTGTATGAGGTGGCAGTGAAGATGGAGAAGCTCCAGCTTGCTGTTTGATGTAAGACACATTTTCTAAAACGGGAAGCTTTGTGACCTCTAGTGGAGTTAGAGGAGACTCGTCAGAATTCGGGGAACACTGCACTGGTGCTGGTGGGAACACCAGCAGTGGAGGTCTGTGAGAAAGCAGGTTTGGAAATGGCGGGGGTATGTCACAAAGCAAGCCCTTGGGAGTAGATGGCACTGAAGACTTGGTGAAATCTAGGTCAGGCACTGTGGGAGTAGCACACTGAGAAGAACAAGTGTGATGGTCGTATTCACATTGACATTTTGAATCTTGGCCTACGTCATCAAATATAGGGTATTTCATCTCCTCATAGACTGCTTCACTTTGGTCATCCTCATCTTTTTTGAAGTCTCTGAGAATATTCCCAACCATTTCAATATAAACAGGCTCTTCTTCCTCTGTGTCTGGAGCAGGACTGCTGACCTGCGAGAGCGAGGCATCCCTAGTGAGTGTTGTCCTCATAGGGCCATGCTTTTTGATATACGTTTCATCAAAAGATGTACTTAGCTGAGTGTTTGGGTTTCGTTTCGGCTTAGGAGGTGGAATCTTCTTTGTATACTCATCACTGTGAGGTCTTGGTTTGGCTGACACTGAAAACAGAGCAAACCATGAACTAGTCAGAAGCCTGTAACCCACTCTGTCAACCATAGAGTCTCTATTACACTGTTATAATTCTGGAATGGATTTCCTGGGACCAACTTGTTGCTGGTTTTCTCTGGTATTACATCAATAGAACACTATAAAAATAACACTTGATTCAAAACACTCCTAGACTTGCCCCAGAATGCTCTGACACTCCAGAATTAAGTAACTAGTGAGCACTTCCCTTCCTCCGAGACATCTGTTCTTTCCCAAACTCTTTGGGACAGGGGACTTTCCATTTTTAGACATTATGCTTTTCAAATACCACTGTGGAATTTTAAAGACCCAAAGAGATGCCAACGACATAACACTAAGTATCAAAATGAACTCCTTTTGCCTCCAAGAGAACAGTTAAGATCCTGGACAGTCATACTGGAATGACACTGATGTAACTCTGCAATGACAAAGTGATAACCCAAGACCTTTTTATTTATAGCAACTTCTTGCATGAAGCACAACAATTGTCGTGGCACTAACTGAGAAAGAAAATACTCATACACAAGCTGTAAAATCTGCTCTTGAGGTAATCCTAGTGATTTATCTGGACTCTATTCTATTGTTAATGAGATTTCTGTGAAGTCAAGGAATAACAAAGTATCTCACAAATTTGGATCCTTTCCACACAGGTTACTTGTAGAAACCTTATAAATCCAAACATTGTGATGAAATTCATTCGAAATAGAGGTCAAGGATTTCTTGGAAATTATCCTTTGTGAATTAAACAATGAAGAAACTCATGCAAATTACATTTTGTTCACTTTGCATAAAGAGCTAATAAAACATCTCATTAAATGCTAGGGTTAATAAAATGCCTCATTAAATGTTTAAGTGAAATCAGTTTTTATCCTAAGCAGATTCAACAAACTTGTTCAGAAACAAAATTTATCACATACACTAAACGCAGTTTATATTTCTAGAAGGTAATTGATACCTCACTGGTAAGTTCCCCAGTTCAAACAAACAGACAAACACACAAAACTAAACTAGTGGCCAGGTTAGAATGGCAGCTTTCCTGCCTTTCCGAATTTTGTTGCTCCTTGTAATTTACTACTGCATATCTGCCACTTTGAACTCAACACTCAGAGAGATTTCCAGACACCCTCTGCTGACCCATCAGCAAACAGACAGCAAATGTCTGACATTAAACTAGGCAGGCAGCACTCATGGAGTTGAAACCCCTCTTTTAGAAACAGTCTTAAACATATTTCTAAAGCTGGCAGTGAGGCAGTGCTCTGCCAGCTCTTTAAAGACAGCATTTTGAGTCTGGGAGGAGGCTGGCTCAGAGCTGAATGACACGTGCATTAAAGCACCTTACTAACATGATTTGGTCACTATCAGAGGAGGATTCAAACAGTGTTATCACTTTGTCACACTTTTGCTTTGATCTGCTAAATAACTTCTGTTCAATTCCCACAAGGCATAGCAGTAAAGGCAGATGATAAACAAGTTTTGTTCAGGAATAAGGAGCTGTGAATGTGTATGTACACAAAGAAATGAGAGTACTCTTTGTCAGCAGCTTTTTTTTTTTAGCTTAACACATAACTAAGGCACAACAAAGCAAAAAGCAAAAGAAATCTTGCCAGAATTTAAAGAAAAAAAATTATTCAAAAATTATATTATACTTTCATGATGGTTCCAATTAATGTGTTCCACTTTGCAGCAGGCTAGGGACATGCAAAATCTACCACAGATAAGAATGTTTGGTAGCTTGATAGTTTTTCACTATGTGGGTATATCCTAATGCATTTTAAATTTGTCTTTTTAATTAACCCAAATTAATTTTCTTGAATGTATTAGACTAGACTTTTGGGAATAAGATGTAGGCTACCAGAATCATCTGGGCTTTGCAGAAAATATTACTTGTGATGTATTTGACAATACCAGCAGATTTTTCTTGCTTGCTTCCAGCTAAATCATGATTATATTTCTGTTTAGTCTCTTATTTCTATATTATGTTTGTATATGTTCCAGTAGCATAAACTTGATCTCAGTCCTCTCTCTAACATCTGTTAATCTGATTTACAACCCTTTCAAAAGCAATCTTATTCAGATTGCTGGCATTAAAATGAAGACAGTCAATGAAACTGGCACAAACTGCCTGATCATTTGTGAACATGTTGTACATGACCTGAACTCTACTTTAGCTGCATTTGAAAATCGTGTATTTTGCATACAGAGGATTCTCATAGTCTTCAGCTCCCTGTGCATCACGCTGCCATGACTAATGGATGCCCGAGAAAGGAACATTTCCTGCTCCTCTGCTTTCTCAGATCCCTGTTCCCAGTGCTGCCTTTTACATCTTCTGTGCCACAGGTGTCACGCTAGGAATGTGCTCTTTCTGCCACAACTCCACTTTGATGTCTTTATCTGGATGGATGTTAATGATGGACAAAATAATAACAAGCTGAGTTGCTCTTGTGCTGTGGTCATTCAAGGCTAATGTTAACTGATATTTTTTCTAAAAATAGCCAAAAGTGGTCACAAGTACTGTGTTTTTAAATTGCTAGAAAAATCATATTTTCCTCTTCCCTCATTCCATTTTCACAATTTTTATCCAACTGAAGAGGTTCTGCTACATGCCTTAAACCTGTCCTTAGGTGTTGGAGTTCCCATATACAACATCCACAGGTTATTACATTAAAAACAAGGAAATGAGAAATGCCAAGGAAAAGCGATTGACATTCTGCCAGTATTGTATATCTAGTCTTGTATTTTTGCATGGGTTGAAATTAAGTACCACAATGACACACAGAGTCTCATCTGCCATTGCATGATATGTAGCATTAGCCTAGAATATATTGCTGACATTATCAACAAAAAGGTCAAATGACCCAGTCTTGCTGTATGAGACAGAGTAAAACACGACAAGGTGATTTACTTTCCATTTGCTATCTAAAGCATTTTTCCTCTGCTGTAGTTTATTTTACTAAACCATCTCTTTCCAGGAGGTCGTGTGTTACTGAGATCTTCTTCCCTTCTTGACAAATTGGACTTTTCAAACCAAAATTTTAAACTAAATTGTTTAAATATTTTACAAACCTTAAAAGGTGAAAAGGTACCTCCTATATTTTGCCCAGGGCATGAACATTTGCTGCTATAAGACTTCCTAGAGAAAATACACAGGCAAATGGATAGAGTAAATAACAAAGAAAGCTTTTTATCATTACTGGGAACAGAGAAACTGTTCACACCTACAGGGAACTCCCTCAGCTGCAGGACGACATTCAGGATGCAAACTGAACTATCTTTAAGAAGGCTATGGTGCAAGACACTTACATTTATTTAACAAAGGTTTCTACTCTGAAACATAGCTCCGTGGCAACGGCTGAACTCTACAGCACACCTGTTATTGGAATATGGATCATGAACTACCACTCCAGCCCAGAAAAACAGGGAAAAGTAACAGGAATCCTGCAGCTAAACAGAGCTGTGCAAGGCTAATGAAAGGAGCAGGGAGTATTTGTGCAGTTCCCGTGTTACCAACATTAGATAGATGTGATGTACATGAATGCAGAAGCCCTGGCAAGATCCCACGCCCAACAAAAGGAAATTATTTGGCAGTCTCCAGAGAGGAACGGGCAAGTTTGCATAAAGTACTTGACATTTATCAGGTAGAAAAAGCATTTGGTGCCTGCTGGGAACATAAACTTCTATGCTTCTGTTGCTTCTATGAACAGCAAACCATGCTGGCATATTGGTGATACACATACTGCCGTGTTGTCTGCTCTAAACATGGAGTAATTAAGTGCTTTTCAACATGAATTACTATATCCTTGATAAAAGTGTTGCCAGTAACTTGTGTTGAGTCTCTGCCACTTGTACATGAGAGCACACGGGTCCTGATCCAGAGCTAAGTGGAAGAAACGAAAGTGAGAACTGCTTCTTTCCCCGCCAGGTGCAACTTCCCTCAAACATCCATCTCAAAGTGCACCACAAACCTCTTGTGAGTGCTTCTATTACAGACACACACAACCACAAGACAGCACCAGGCCTCTGAGGAGTCTGAGCACATGGGACGTGCTCAGAGGACGATGCTCAGCATGTGCTCCATGGTCCTCTGTACCCACAGGAGCTGCCCCAGCTGCAGGAGCTTGGCATGCTGTGCCAGCACCTCCTTGTTTGCATCAGAGACACCCAAACTACCACAGCTGATAAACTGGAGCCACAACGATCCTTGCAAACAAAAGTGAACTCCCCAGAGTTCCCACTGCTTGGGCAGGAGCTCTCCATGTTTAGTAGGGCACTTTTTCCAAGCAATCATCTGGCTCTAACAAACTTTAAGGGAAACAAGAGATGCAGCTCTAGTAACTCCAGTTCTCATCTCGAAGCAAGGAGCACAGTGCTTAAAATAGCCTCATGGAAGCCCTACTGAAGAAGGAGAATATGACATTTTGAAATGAGATATTTGTAGCGCAAAGGTTATGCATAGCTTTCAGACATGCCCAGATAATCTGCCTTTCATAGTTAATTTTGGAAATACAGAATGCTTCTAGTATTATCCTTCTGAAGTATTTTTTTATTCTTTAAGGAGAGACTGAAATATGAAAATGTGTTGTCAGATTGTTGTTTATTATTTGCTCACGGTATAAGGAGAGAGTGAAAACATCTAAAATTTAAAATTAATTTTGTCATTTAATATTGTCCTTTGGGTATTTTCCAGCTTTTCCATTTCATGGACCAATCCAGTGAATTGTGCTGTTCACTGTAACAAAGAGAATAAAACCACATGTAACAGGAAAATTCCTCCCTTTCAGTTTCTACAAGAGGCTATAGATTCAATGAAGGAATGATTTGGGGCCTAAAATCTTTTAAAATTCTTAAAAATGTGACTTTAAATGAAGAAGGAATTAATATTGCTTTATTTTGGGGGGTACCTCTATCAAAAAGAGCCTCCAGGAGTGAAAGGAAATAGAATTTCTTTAATTAAACCCTGAATGTGCTGGATACTGAATCACAGATGCACAAATTCTGATTTAGATCACATAATTCTAAAGAGAACATCCAGGTCTAGGGTAGTACAGAGCCTATACATATATGTGCAAGTTCAAGATTATGAACAAGAAGTTCATTTCATTAAAGCCAGTGGGGTTACTCAGAGTTGCACAGGATCTTAAGTGCATTTGTGCACCAGTGCTTATATTGGGTTAGATTTCATTATCTCTGTAGATGAAGTTTGAATATTCTTAGTGAAACTGAATTTTAAAAGGCACAGTTCTCTGAACTGTGCAAAAGATTGCCACTCAGGAGACCTGAGTTTAATTCATCTCTTTTCACAGGCCACAGGGCCTCACCTGCCATTTTATCCCTTAATGCCACCTTTCAATATTTCTCTTTTGCCAGGTTAAGCTCTAAAGTTTTTTACACCAGGGTTTCATTTTAAATTATTTGTTTATATCAAAACCTGCACAGGGCTTCCTTATAATTGGAAAGCAACAGTAGAACACAAAAAAATTTAAATATAGTTATTGCAGTGTTGAACATGCATCTTTTCTTATCTAAGAAATATTTGAAGGCAAATGTTCCTACACTGTGAACAGCCATAAAATATACACTCAAAGATGCATCTTAGCAAGTGATTATTGAAACATCATCAATAGTTTGAAGTAACATCAGAGAGTGTATTTCTCTCAAGAAAAAACCTGGCTCTCAAAATAGCATTCTCCTCATGGACACAAGGCCTTTCCCTGCAGGCTACCTCCTCCTTTCCTAAAAGATTCTCTAAAAGAGGGGAAGCACATGGAAGGAATAAAAGAACCATCTGATTAATTCAAACAGGCAATAGGTGGTTTCAGCACAATGGTTTCAAGCAGTACATATTTCTTCCCCCTCCTGAATCTATTAGCTCTTACTTGAAATTATTTGGGCATTTAAAGAGGACAAAACTATACAGAAAATGAAAGGACTAAAAGTCAGTGTCATAAAATAATACTGACGTGCTACTTGTATGTCTCAAGGCTATGATTAAGGAGACTTCCTCAAAAGGATTCAGGTCCCTTTATTTTTTCTACGACTTCTTTTGGCTTTTAAAATGATTGATTTCTGCTCTAATTCAAAGTGGTGGAGAGCTAGTGGCTCTGGGAGTGATACTCCAGAATTAAACATCAGTACAACAAAGAGCAGAATCGGGGCCTGCAGTTAAATCCAGTTCTGCATTACTCCAGCAGCTCAACCACTGCAGCTGGCAGGCACCGTGGCTGGAGACATTCTGCTCCCAGGGTCAGCCCAGGGCTGTGTATCTGGGCTACAAAACTGAACTCCCAACCCCAACACTGCAGCCCCTTACACTCTGTGTATGCCAAGGTTGCCATACCTTCCCGGGACTCACAAAAGCCAGCCTAGGGCAGCAGTGCCTTGCTGCCAGAGCCTCCTCCCAGCACAGCAGGGGCTGCCAGTCCCTTGCTCTACAGCATCGAGACAAGGGCAGACCCAGAGGTGCCAGGATGTGTCAAAACCTTTTGAGTATCAGCATGGTGCAGAGAGTCCCTACCAAAACTTCCTCATTCCAGAGCAGACTGACTTCCAGGTTTTCTCCTCCACAGCCCTCCCTTCTCTGTACATCTACCTGGCCTACTACTCTTTCCTACAGTGAAAAGGTCTCCAAAAACTTACAAAAAATTACAAAGTGAATGTCTCCTCCTGAATGCCCAGCCTTGTGCTCTCCTATATTTTGAACTTCACATCCTAGTCTTTTTAAAGAATGGGTAAGTGATGTCCCTGATTTTTCCAGATAACATTGAATAGGCAAAGAAAAAAAGAAAAGGGTATTTGAGAAATAATTACAAGTTATTTGCCATCAAGCTGGTCTGTACAATTCAATGAGGCTAAAAGTTATTGTCAGTTGGCACAGGTCTGGAAAGGCAGAAAAAGCAAGGCTTTGGATAATTAAGGAAAGAATAGTCAATTTGAATCATCCTCCTTTTACAGGAAAACTGATATGCTGAGTGCAAATGGAGGCGAATAAAAATCTCATAGTAACTTCTTCTAGGTTACTCTCTGAGTACCCTCTGATGGATACTCTCTGGTACCCATCTAGAAAAATATCCTTGAACTAATATGACCAGACACAAGGGCCAGATCTCTGGCATTACATGGCTTTAAGTTATAGAAGTTCCAGTGGAAGAGGCTCTGAGGACAGAGAGGTGGGAGGATTACTGGGGAAAGATCCTCACGCTGCCCACACATGCAACGAGTATTTTCGAAGTTCTGGTTTATTCTGAAGTCTGTAATATGCAAAACAGATTTTGCAACCAGAGTTACAGTGACAATAAAAATTTCTGTAACTCTATATACTCTGAAGGAATTCTAGATAGAGAAAGGCAATTGGAATGGAAATTTCTCTATCACAAGCATCATTAGGGAAGAGTGTGCAAACAGAACTACTGAATCATGCATGCAGACAAATTAATTTACGAAGTCTATGTGCTTGTTTGTTGGTGTCTCTCATGCAGGAACCTATACAGAGCTGAAGCACTGAGGGGTTAAACACGTTCACAGCAGAGTACAGTAAAACAGCCACAGAGCAAAAACATCAGTAAAGCCCTTCTAGTTTATAGCAACATTTATGGTGTCCTGACTACCACTGTGAAAATGAAACCAGAAGAGTTTGCTGGTTTACTGTAAATTAACTGCTATTGCTCTATTCTTATAGCTCCCCACAAACCGACGGCATTTCACATGGAGAATGATGGGTGACACCAGCCTTCTCCACCCCCCAAATCAGCATTTTTGCTGTGGTGCAGTTCTCGTGGAGCTGTCACCCTGCACCAGCTGCCCCTTCTCCCTCTCTGCAGCTACCCTGCAGCTTTTCCCTCAATATCCCACAGAAGATGGTGAGGCTCTGTATTTCCTCTGAGTTTCTACAGGCTGTGCCATGGGATGGCTGCAAGTGCAGCAACATTTCTGCTGGCCTTTAGAAATAAAAGATCTCTGCTCTGTCCAGAAAGGGAAGCATCTGGGGCAACTCAGTGAAGAGCTGAGTCCCATTAACACATGCCTTAGACACGTATGTCACATGAGCTTGGTGTGTAGAGGACACCACTGATAGCAGTGAGCCTTTGAGGGGTGAGTTGCTTATTCCTGTGCTACCTGCTGCCCTGAGGTGCCAGTTCCTGTAAACAGAGGCAGACTCCAGTCTGCACACAGCTCCTGGCTTCACAGGCACAACACCGCTCTTGAGTACTGCCTGAGACACCTGAGGGCAACCGTGTGGGAAATCATCTGCTGAACTTCCACGAACTTCTTGGAGAAGGTACAGCACACAGGCGTTCTGACCCAGTGCTCACAGACACACTGAATGAAACAAATCTCTGCAAGACTTCTTGGCTCTGGGGGATTTCTAAAACAAGGACATGCAGCCAAATAGTGGACTCCAACATTAGTTACTGGAGAAATGGTAAAGAAGGAAATCAAGCTAGAGGAAGAACAAATGCTAAATGAAACAGAAGGTTCAACTCACCTACTTTATTTATCTAGAAAAATAGTCTGTATTTGTTCACTTGATTTGTTGTTTTGGTTCACAAACAACCAGACCAGAACACTAGCAATTACTATATGCAAAGACTTGAATAATTTATCCAGAGATATCAGACTCTTCATTTTTCAGATCCACAGCAATGCCTATCTTCTATTTGCAGCTAACATAAGTAGGTCAAATGCATTATTTGCTTATATAAGTAACAATCTGTTTGCCAAGCTTCTAAAATAATTGCAGCCCATTAAATCAAACTGGCAGGCCTACCAAGGTGGTGTTGTGCAGAACACTGAGCTAGTGGGGACTTCAACATGAGATGTGCTATGTCCAACGATTCCCCAGGCATGGCAGCCCCACAGAGGCTCCTGTGCTTCCTTGGCACCCGCACCAGCGACAAGGAACCAACAGATTTCAGCCCCTCTCCCCCAGAAATCCAGTGGGCTCTGTACAGTTCTTTCCTTGAGGCAGTTGTACAAAGACCCTCTTGCTGCCACTGACTGACACACCTGGCAGGTCCTTCTGCCACCACTGAGTTCACATTTGAAAACAAAGCACAAAGGTTGATGGCCAGGGTCAGATGAGTCACCACAGCAGGAGCATCAGAAAGCAAATGAGCCACAATGAACAGGAGCTCAGCAGAAGGGGCACTCTTTACCAAAAGACCACAAAGTGACCCTGCAGAAGCAGTTCCTGCAGGTTGTCACTGAACATTTTTGGGTGAATATGATGACAGCTGAAGTGGACAGAACACTGCCAGAGAAGCTCACAGGCGGGCAGCATTGCCTGGAGATGTAACAGCAATAGCACTATGGTCAGAGGCTGAGTGGTATGAAATACTCACTGTAATCAGCTTTAGGAAAAATGCCTCCCAGCTATTACTTTTACTTCCATCTCCATAGGGGTGACTCCTCTCTCCTCCTCAAATCTAAATAAAGTGTTGACAAAATTACAGACAGGCCACACTTTATCAGCTGCCTCACACTCAGAGCTTCTCTGTGTGCCTGGCTTCTATAATTTCATCCTGCATTTATTTGCAGATAGTGTAGTGAAACTAGTAGAGCCTGTAATAGTATTGATCTACAAGAGTCAAGCAGCTGTGTCTAATCCCCATAAATTCACCTGATATAACTACAGTGGACAGTGCCATTTTGACAGTGTCGTATGCTTGTTTTATGCTTTTTCCAAACAAGCTTTAGGAGAACCATCTCCTGTTTCAAATGTCAGGCTTGACCTCATTGTTCCACCTGAGAAGCAAGATGGAGGATGAAAAGGCAAAGATGGAGCACAAAAAGGAAGGGGAAAGCAGAAGTTATTGCTATAACCTAGTGTTTACAGCCTATTCCATTTTGTTGTTGCTCAAAAGTGAAGCTCTTTGCAGGAAATCATCCCCACCACTGAGGCACAGTCTACAGCAGAGCACAGCTCAGAACAGCCTGAGCTCTGTGGGGGTTGTTACACACCATCTCCTGGGACTGTCTGTTCTGTAAACTCATGGCATTCAGCATTTCAGAGCTGCACCATAATGGCAGCTCAGATTTTGCCATCCTTATTCACACTCTGCAGCATCACTGATACCAACAGGAGGTTGGGAAAGGGAACCTGAGCAGTTCCTACACTGAGTAACTGCTTGAAGTCTTGGTTTCCACAGTGACTGCCCTGAGTTCACAACTGAAACCCTGCCAGGTGTGTGGAATTTCACATTGATAAGGACAGGATTTTTCACATACTCCCTTCTCCACTCAAAAGCCTCCTTCTACAGTGCTGCTCACAAGACAGTGTCCCATCAGCTCAAGTTATCAATGTGAGCAGAGACACTCTCATCATAAGCTGATTGCAAATTGCCTCACTAAACAAAGCTTTTGTAACTAACTCTGTGTTACAAAGGAAGAATCTGTGACACGGAGGGACAAGTGAAATGCTCAAGGTCATCTGAGCCAGTGGCTGTTCCTCCACTTACACCCCTGGGAGACGATGCTTAGTATTACTTTACACAAGTCTCCATTTGGCATGACACTTACTGACACGCAAGCACGCATTTGCAGAACTGGGATCATATGGCAATGAGTCACTGCAGATATTTGGCCACACCACCAGTAAAAATTATTTCACCTTTAACAGAGAAGAACAAATTCAGAATCATAGAACATTTTGAGTTTTCATGCCTTTGCTTGCAAACATTCATAATTAAGAAAATAAGCAGGCTAGATATATTATCAAGCTTTTGCATCCACATAATTCAATAGCTTCAAGTTTGTGCTAGGTGCACTTTCCTATGTTTGCTTTTTTGGTTATGGATTTTTTTCCTTTAATCAAAAGGTTACTTACTATCCTATTCACCACAATTCAAATATTAAGAGACTTCTATTGTCATAAGAAAAATCCTAACCTCATTGAAACTGAGACTTCTGGCACCACGCCAGTGATTCTAAGGCAAGGTTTATAGCCAGGGTATCCTTTGATATTCTACCAAGAGGAAATAGGAGAGAGCTCCATTTGCAGTCATGCATGGAGGGGAGAATGCCAGCAATCTCCTCAATCCCACAAAGCACTGTTAGGGCTAACAACCCAAAGGTAATACTGCTCCCAAGACAGAGTTGGGTTTTTCCAGGCATGTTTATGCTCAGAGAGTCCTGTACTTGTAGTACGGGTTTTGTTTTACTAGGAAGCATATGGGGAGCTATAATTCTTCAACTGTTACATGCAAAAGGCTGTGAATTTGAAGGTAGAGTATTTATGATTATCTCAGGGAAGTGATGGAAGCCATGGCAAACAGTATACCACTGCACTGGAAATAAATATTAAGCTATGCCTCTTGCTGACATCAAGTACACCATGCTCCAGCTTTTCACTGCCCACTTCTAAGCCTTTCCCCTACCTGAACTAGCAGCCAGCTACAAATCACATCAGACTTTGGGGTATGTGCTTCTTGTTTCACATGCCAGAGGTTTAAAGTTACGGCCTCTAAAATTAGCACCAAAATTATGCGTGCATAGTTTTATTGTTTCCCCTCTTGCATCTCTGAAAAGCCCAGGCTGGTACACTGTGACCTCCAGGCAAGTTGATGGCACTGCAGAGAGGAAGCTGTGCTCTGTGGAGCTGTCAGTGCTGTGCACGTTACCCCAGCACAGCACTGTTTGTACATGGATGGACGGAAAATCATGAAGTGCCAAACATGGTCGCAGCATGTCAGGCATATGTTGCCCAATGCCATCCAGCATTAAGCCAAGTGGAAGAGATGAAAGCAGCAAACCAGTGCACCCACCAAGACTACTACATTCAAACAGTCATTAGAAAGAAATTACCAATGAAACAGAGGTTGGCCATGACAGGATCTCACCTGGAGCTAGACTTGAATCTCTTGGGATGTGATTCTGTAAGCACTGTGAATTCCCAGTAAAGCCAATGTGAGTGCAGGGGGCACAAGGTGCTTTGAGAGCTCAGTCAGGCTTCACTCCATGAGGATTCGTCTCATTTGGTTGTTAAAGTGAGAACAGAATTAGGGCACCAGTTAAAAATAAGGTAAGACAAAGAGGTGGAAACCCAATGCATTTGCTGTAGAATAAAAAGTGCAGCTGATTTTTGGTTTTTTCCTTTAATTCCAAATGAATTTTTCCAGGCATAACTATTATCGCAGACCAGCTCTGAGGGTAAACAGGGGCTTTAGGATTTGAGTCTGATCCCTCAAGCCCTTATTCATTTGTCCACTATGCCTTTAAGAAACAAGCATGCCAAAGGCAGTATAAAACAAAAGTGTAGTAGGACTATTCTCAGATTGTTATTTTTGCAGTTTCAGAAGTATTTCATTTTACTTAACAATTCGTGATGTGCTGTCAAAATAAGACAAGAGAATTAACCTGGATTTCTCCTCCCCTCCTCTCCTGGCCTTGACTTCAGAGCCATTCAGTGAAGCAAAATAATGCAAGAATCTAGTATTTCATAGTATTTCAGCTCATAACATTTCAGTATTATGGTCCCCTGAGGTATAAACAAAAGAAAAAATGAAATAAAGTCACAAATATGATGACTTACAGTGACCTGCTGACAATGAATGGATTTATTGATATTATAACCTTACAGTTACATAGGGTCTGTCTATTGAGGCTGCAAATTAACCATGCAGTGAACAAGACCACCCACACTTTAGCTTTCTTCAGAGACTCCCTCTTAATTCTGGTCTTTCTGGCAGAGATTACTGATTCAGACACCTCAAAAAGCACACCTGAAGTGCTTCCAGGGCTGGGTTGGCTCTAAGAGCAGCCTAGTGACTTTCATACGATGGGGAACCTGTGCTGATACTCTCTCCTACATCCCAGGTGACTGCATGAATAAGTGATTCATATTTCCTTGCCTTTTTGGCATGTCCAGGGGCTACAGTGACCTGTAAAGTGAGAGGACAGCAGCCTGAGAAAATCTCCCACACAGCATGTCTGTGTTAGGCCCAACACTGCTCTCAGGTCTGAGAGGGTTTTGCTGATTCCAGGGCAGAATGATGTGAATTCACCAGCAGTTTGGACCTGGGGCTGTGACCAGGCTTATAAACTCTCCTGAGCCCCAGAGCACTGGGGCTCTGCACTGAGAGTGCAGAAAAGCCTACATGCTCGCAGCAGGAGCCACAAATGTTTAGCAGAGCTTGCTGGCCTCAGCTTAGGGCAGGCAGCTCCTCCTGGACTGGCTGCCATTTGCAGTTAATCTGGTAAATCAGCAAAACACTCCCTGAACTCACATTATTAAGGCTTTTCCATTATCAAGAACATCACAGCTTCCATCACCCTTGAGGGCAGAGCAATAGCTGTACTGCAGGGGAGCTGCACATTTAATTTTGGGTTTTTTAACCCAGGTGCAGAGTCTCAGCAAATGAGCAACATCCTGTAGTGAAAAGAGTGAGGAGGAATATATAAAGCAACATTGTTAAATTAAGAAGAATAAAAACAAAAGTCACTAAGTACACCGGACCAACTAGCAGAACATAACTAAAGTACCAACTGCCAAGTCCTGGGCTCTGTGTGATTCCCAAGTGGGTAACAGAGCTTCGTGTCTTTCAGCAGTGCCTGGTCTATTTTCTGTTCAATGCTTGCAGCTTCCATTAACGTTAATGAGTATGCATATGTGCCTTGAGGGTAAGAACATATTCCCTCTGTGGCTTCAAAACTTGTTTATAAATCCCTCCAAAAATCACATTGTGTTCATTGCTCTGCACAGAAAGCTATTATAACAGCTATAAGAACTGCTGCATTCGTTCCCTCCTTTCCCCTTGCCCTTGCATATCTGAGGGACGAGAAAGCAGACCTGGAAAGAGGAAGGGCTGAAGGAGGTGGTGCAGGGAAGTAAACCAACTCTGGGAGCTGCAGTCTGAAAACTGACTCTCTGCAGGGAGGGGCAAACTGAAATCTCAGCAAAAGCAGAGAAAACCAAACCCCAAAGCACTAAAAAGCTACTCCCTCCACCTACCACCACCCCAAAAAAGCAAAGGCTTTGAAAATCTCTAAGCTATTAATTACTAGAGGACAGACCAAAATCTTTGCCATGTGCTACCTGCTTGAATGCAGGTCAGTGGGAACAAGCTGCTTCAGCAACCAACGGGGCCAAACACAGAGAGAGGCGCTGCTGGGCTGAGTCACGAGGCAAAGTCAGGTCAGCACTGCCCTCCACCCTTCTGATCCCTGCGGCAGCAAGGATGCTGTGAGGGGAAGGGCTGAGCAGAGGGAAAGACATGCCAGGGTTCCAATAGGAGCTGCAGGGCTCTAACACTGCTGAAGGCCCCATATCCATGCCCATGCCACCTGGACACACAGGGCACACACTTCTCTGGAGTCAGGCACGGTAGCTGAGAGCCAACTGCACCTCACTCTACTGACAACAAGGCTCAGCAGCTCCGACCTCTCTGGCTTTGACTTTTCCCTTCATCAGTGCCAGCCCTTCTCCTAGTGTGCACAGATTCAAGTTAAGCTCTCTCAAGCCTCACAGGCTGCAAGGGATACAGTGCAGCATACAAACAGTTACGGGTAAGGCAGCACTGAGATCAAGAATCACATTAAGGTATGTGGAGGAAAACACACTGCTTTACACACGGCTCAATACCAGCTCACATTATACCAATATAGCTAATGGGAACCAAGCAGCCGCTTCCCACAGGGGAAAACGCTGTGCTCAAAACACAGTGCAGGCTGTAGGAAAGAGGAACCTGAGCTGCAAAACATACACAGTATGCAAGCACTGAGGCCTCTCAGGCACAACGACCCATTGCAGCTCAAACTGAGCACCTGGCTGAGGAGCCCATGCCCTGGGAGGATGCCTTGGAGCTGGAACTCAGGAGGAAGCATATCCTGTGCTGCCCTGCCATGCTGCCCTTCCTGTTCCCAGGCCCACACCCCGGCACTGCAGCAGCACTGCAGGCCACAGTGACAAGTGGCTCTCGCTGCGAGGGAGCTCATTGCAAGAGCCATGGCACAAGTCTCGTGCTCGCTGCAGAGGGCTCTGACAGACTGCACTGCAGGATGCTGCTCGCCAGACCTGCCTCCCCACTCCTCTGCCACAGCTCCTGTCACGGGGTGCAGCAGCACTCGTGCCTCAAAGATATGTCCCTAAAACTCTGCATTGTGCTGTGTCAGCGCTGGGCTGTCATATCAGCAGGAGGCCAAGCAGATAGCCCAGAGCAGTAGCATCTTACACTGCCCACAGGTCAACCCACCAGAACTCATCTGTCAGTCCCTTTAGTCTCGTTAGGTCTGATAGGACTCATTAATGATATTTCTTACTATGGTAGGCATGGATGAAAAGATCTGGGAATAAGATCTGGCTATAAGGAAGGACATGTCATGGTTACCGCAGAGGACACTACTTCAAAATTCAGCTCTCTGGCTTTGACTTTTAAGGAAATAAAATACATTATTCACTAGGAAATAAAAGGAAACCAGCTCTATACAAAACCAGCAGAAGTGCTAAATCCCTTTAACCCAAACTCTGCTTAATGAGAGTAGCAAAAGTTCAAATTTACAATGAAGATCCACCAGTCTAGCTGACAGAAAACTAGATTTATGAGAGAGACCAGCTGGACTGCAACCCTGGTTACAGTTACTGTAATTGCTTTTCTCCAGAGAAAAATTTTCCTTACAAGCTGCCCACCTTTAGAAATTGCTGAGCTCACTGCAAGGGCTTAGAAGGCAGCAGCAAGAAGGATATCTTCTTCCCTAAGACACGTGGAAGAAAAACACTAAACAGATTGAGTGGGGTCAAGAGGTGGATCCCCTGCAAGTATTTTCCCACATCAGAGGTAAATTTTCCTTTGGCTCTGGCAGCAGCAGAATTACAACCATGAATAGCATTTTGAAAATGCTACTCTGAGTTTTAACTTATATCTGTGTGCACGTTTGTATGTACATGCAAGTATATAGAACCTGCGTTTTCATTACACATGTGTATATTATACAAACATAAATTGTATAATTAAATTATGTATTTTATGTGTATTTCTTTATATAATGTATTACTCCATATTACTAAGTAGAATTTTTACAAAAAATTAACTTACAAAATGCAGCTCACTTATATCTCTCCATTTTTATTTGCACTGCAGCAGTTCTCTAAACCTTTCCTGTAGACATGCAGTGATCATATCAAAAAACCACTGCTTGAGGCTGGTTACATTAGCCAATAATACTGTTTTATTACTTCCTTTTTCTGTAAGATTGGGCACTGAAAACAAATCAATTAATTACACTCCTGCATTTTCTCAATAAAGAGCCTTTCAGGATCAAGATGAGATATGCCTTCCACACCGAAATGTTATTTTAAATTACCCTTTTCAGTTCACTTCTCACTTCTAAGGTGTGATGCATGGGGCACAGCTCCATTTGTTTGCTGTTCCTAGCAGAGTTTGAAAACTCTGAAGAAAAGACAACCCACATTTTTAAAAACCACTTTCTAGAAATCTTTCACAGAGGAGAAATGCATTGGGTGGAAGGCATTCAGTGGGTGCATATGAGAGGCAGTCAGAAGAGTAAAAAATGGAATATTAAAGCTCAAGAAGGGACACAAAGTATGGAAACACAACAATGAAGCTCAAGTCAAGTTAAGGAGAATGATGCCTTCAGGCTGGAGAGTGCTCTTCCAGGCAGAGCCAAGGTAGGCTGGGATGAACCAGACAAACCCAAGTGCTGCCACGCTGCTGAACAACGAGACAGGGCCAATATGTGTCACTGCAACTTAAGGGAAGATTCTCACACTCCCACAAATACGGCAGCCAGAGCACTTATAGGAAAAGTGCACAGAACCAGTGTGGGTGTTACTGCTGCTATTTGTGCTTCAAGAGGAAAAGGTCTTTCAAGCTCATGGCCAAATTTCTTCTGTGCCTTCTGCACTAAAGTCAGACTCATACTCAAACCAATCTAATGTTATGGCAGATATTATGATGGGATAAATTCAATATTTTGATTTCACCATGATCAAAAAGAGTATCAAGGTCACTATCAGTAACTGCTTTTGTTTGTATAAACAGGACCACTATCAAAAAGCAAAAAGTAAGCATGTTAATAAAAATCAGTGGTGACACTGTCCCTGGTTGTCTAAAAAAGAGCAAATTCCTTTTCAAAGTAGCGACAGGGTCAGACAATAAACATTGTAGTCTGAATTTTTCTGCACAGCCATAAAAAAAAAATTGACCTGGAAACAGTTTTGTGACAACTCCTTTGTAGAGGTTCCACAGTAGTTGATGGAGAAACAATAGCATTTTTCATTATTCTTTTCCATAGTTCCTGGAAAAGGCTGTAGTCATTCAGCCTGCAAACACCACAAGTACATGCAAATGTGTGAGACACACACATATACAAACATTTGGGTACAATATGGACAACAGTGACTGAAAATTAAACCTGCCTGCTCTTGGACTTGAGCTTTCAAAGACCTCCAAAAGACAAAATGAATATTGTATCCTATGGACTTTCTCACCTGAAATTGGGAAGACACAGATTTACAGTATCTTGAATTCAAAGTTTGCTACTAGAAGGAGAAATGCTACATAGGTGAAAACATAACCAGTGGCCCACAAAAAACCAGACTAGTAGAATCAGAGGATTCTCTGAGCAAAATTTCAGATACTAAATTTTCTGGGAATTAATTTGAGAGCAACAGTAATAATTTCATACTCAGTGAAAAAGCTTGTCTAATTTTTGTATCTGTCAATACTGCAGATAATGAACTTTGACTTTCATCTGTTCTTCTCATCTTTAGATGTTCTCATCAATGTATGACCATTGTCTTTATATAAACATTCCTATATTAGGCAGATTACTGTGAAAATTCATCAAAACAAACATGTTACCTTGGAGTGCACAGGTGATAATACAGCATCTTCTAGTGAGAGCAAAACATCTTAAAAATCCAGTGTGTTCATCTAAACACCATATTGTACCACCCTTGAATAGAACTGTGTTAAATATGTCACTGTTTCCTTAAAAACAACCAAACTAAACAAAAAAACCCCTACAATCTGATCTTTCTATGTAGTAAACTCTTTGGTGAACACGGAGGGCAAGCATTCTGAACACATGAAAACAACAGTGTGATTTAAGGGTTCTGTCAATTGAAAACCTCCTGGAACTTTTTCTTTTTAGCCTGGAAGTGCCCATTGCTGCTCTACATGCAAAGCAGCAGAATGAACATAATACATGTCATAAATTAAACATCATAGAGATTCTTAATGTTCTATGAGGGCATTTATTCACCCTGAAAGGTAACATTTAGGTATTATCTTTTATGCTAGTGATGGAGTATTACTCATTCATCAGTTATTTCCAGAGATCTTGCTACGAATATTCAGCTCTTGATTACAGTGATGAATCCAAGGTGCTCTGCAATATTTAGCCTATGGTGTAGTGCCATTGTCATACAGACGAACCAGAGTGAACGAGGCTGCAGTACCACACATGTCACTCATAACCTCATGTGATGGGATAGATCAAGCTCAACCTGAATGGAGTGGAGGAGGAAAAGTGTCCTTGGAAACAGAAATGTCAACCAATTTCAAACCCTGAAATCTGTCAGAAGGGACATGACTACATATTCCTTCCTTGGACTCAAATATCATATGGGAGAAGAAGATAAGGGAAAGGAAACAAAATTTTCAGAACTTTCCAGAATGACAATAATGCTGAAGAAAACCTAGTTCTGTGAGGACAAAGGCTGCTTAGGGGTCTCCCATAACTTCTGTGAGGTGGGCAAAATATTTGAATGTATTTCAATTATCATTATCATTGTTATTATCGTTACTGCAAGTCTGTCAAGTTCTCTTGGTTTGCAGAAAATGAGGAAAAGGGCTGGGATATGGATGTAAAACAGATTCCATTCCTAATCATCCTAGTGATAGTGCCAAGGTCAGCTATACTGAACAGCACAATGTACTATGTGACTCAATGCACACTTGCAGGAATAGTCATTAAACAAGTGAGAAAACATTAAAAATTTTCCTACTGCCCTGTCTGCAAAACAAATTTCATCTAGTCTTGGTGATTCAGGCTGGGCAGATTCAGGAAGAAAGAGTGATAAGAAATATTTTAAAGAATTATAAAAATACTTTAAAATGTAGTACTTTTTAAAAGAAGTTTTGAGTAACATAAGAGCTCCTGCCTTTCACCTCAGAGCATATCAGACCAAGAAATTTCTGCCATACATTCTCTTTTGATATTAAATTAAATTTGAAAGACTTTCTGGTATGAGAATTTAAATCTCAAACTTAAATGGTTTCTGTGTATGCTTTGGTCCAGTAAAATTGTGGGAAACCAGTTTTGTTAAGGACAGCTACTTAATGCTTGCATTTGTCATGTGAGTCTGCGTGGAGATGATGTCATGGTCGCTGAAGAGGACAAGCTATGGAAGTAATGAAAAATGTCATATGCAAAATAACTACCAACAGCATAAATTAATCCACAGCTTTGTTCAGCACTTGTGTTCAACTTCACAATCATAGACATATGTGTCACCGTGATTTACACATTCATTGGCATCTTTTTATCACTGACACCTTTTTTTAATCAGATTTGCTTAAAAGGGGTCATAGCATGAATGCAGCTAACAAGTACTTCTGGCCACAACACCAAGCAAGGGGATGTGCACAAGGAGAACAACGTGCTGCATGGGATGTCAAAACTGATGTGCAACACAGCAGTGGGAGACACCAGCACTGATCAAAATCATTTGTCCTTAAGGGTTCCTTCCTACAGTTCACACTGTGAAGTAGAGTCACCCTGATCTCTCCTAGGAGGGAGTACAGCTGGTCCTAATGCTGCACAGGATGTATTTCCAGCATGGAATAAAGGAAGGAGATGATCCCTACAGCGTTAGCTCATCTTTAACAGCGCAGCGTAAAGAAGCAATATCCTTACTAAAACCATTTGTTAATTCTCTTCTGAATGCTGTGCTGGCTGAAATGTAACAGGGAGCAATGGGAAGAGAAAATGTAGACTCAGACACAAACAGAAGCTTTGGGCAACATATTATATTATCCTGCCTAAATTTTTAGTCTTGGATGATATTTCCTTGCTGTGAGGTTTCAGGGCAGTGCAGTACTCTTTCTATTAATTTCTGTTCTTCACTCCTTTGTTGAGGAGAACCCTTGGCATGGCTGTGGTTTGCACCATGCTAATGATATGGTCAGTGGTCCTTAGCTGGTGGGCAGATAACATTGGCCTACATTCCAACCGATAGCAATCTCTTTTCCCCTTCACTTTGAATAAATGCAACTCATTCTCCAATATACATCCAGACCATGTAGGTGGTACAGATCTGTGACAAATGCCAAAGACAAAACTATCCAAAATAGTTGGATAGCTGGTCCAAAATGTAGACAGTAGTGATCTAGGACACCCGTGTTGGCACTGTTACACAAATAGGGAAATATACGGGTAATTTTTAAATGCAAGATTATCAACTGCATAATCTTAAGACTGGTTCACCAACCCCCTTTTTCTCCCAAAGAATTACAGTGTTTACCTTCAGTCCTGTCTGGTAGTTTCCCACTTTTACTTGTTGTTCCTGTGTTGACTGTTTCAGACGAGGTGCTCAGTTTGGTGTTGGGGTCTCGCTTCGGTTTTGGAGGCGGCTGCTTTCGAGAGCTGCTGCTTTCATCATCGGTTCCTCCAACTGAATGAAGAGACTGGGATCTGACTGTAAAGCCACTGGAACAGGGGTGTGGCAGTCTGTCCTGAGGAGCAGGCATTGTCATAAATCCCATACGGAAATGTTTCCCCACGTAGCTGCCTTCATTTCCTCTTGCTACTTCTCCACCTATGCTGTAAGAGAAAATACAAATATAAGTAAAAGATCCACCTTTGCCTGAACCGTACCTGGAACCAGGGTCTCAGTTCTGCCTGTGATGAGCAGACCATGTTTTTGAATTTGGAAATAAGCAATGCTCTTCTCTGAAAACCAGATGACTTCTAGAAAAGTCTATTTTTCAATGTAAGCTGCCGACAGCTGAGACACAGACACACTGCTATGCACTCAGAATTTTACAAGAAGAAATCAAGAACAGCTTTTGTCAGGTTTCATAGCATTGTAACTAGAAGTTTCCTGCAGAACAAATTTCAAGCATTGAAAATCAGAACTGAGTTTTCAGGAAAACAAGAGACTGTGAGTAGGGCAAAGAATAGAAATACAACATGGTGTATTGATCCACACTCCCTGACACTCATCTTTGACTACAGATGCTCATGGAGCTTGGGAAACAAGGCTCATGGGGTCCAATCAATCGTTTCCCTTGAGACTAAAGAATGGTAAAGAAGAAATGTTCTGAAAATTGCTTGGATATAGGAAACTCAACATCTCATCAAATCCACATAAATCTGTACTACAAGCAGCTTCAGACTAGTAAATTACAAGTATAGTGGAAGAAAAGGCCATGGACTGTGGGACACCAGGAAGAAAATAACCTCCAGCTGTTCAGAAACACAGGTACAGAAGAAGGAAAGTTCAGTTGAAACAAGTGCTATCATACCAAGCACTGCATTTTCCTGTGGGTGGCATGACTGAGAATTTGATATTATTCCTGTTCTACTCATGCTTATCAGTTCTGAAAAACAGCTCTTACTGGTGTTTATACTGCAAACCAACAGCACATTTCAGTTCAGGCAAGTCAGTGACTATGCAAAGAAACTCAGCAACACATACAGGTCAACGTGGGTCTCTTTGCAAGGGGGTTTGAAATGGTACCACTGTGGGCACATAGAAATGTCAGTACAAGAACTGTGAAGTATCAGGAAGCTCTAGATAGCTCCTGTTTCCCCTTCACACAGAGGGAAGCTCTAAGCGGGGTCAGTGTACTTCTCTGAAAGTTTCTTACTCGATGTTGCCTTGGGCTGGTGCAGTTTATTTGGTGCTGGAACACATTTCCTTTTTTAAAAGACAAGAACGTTTTTCAACAGTGTGAAGAGTAAGCAAGGTCACCTCATTTCCTGATACTGTCCCCATCTTTACTGTCGGTAAAACACAAGCTGTATCCAATTGTCCTAAAAGCTTCAGACTGGCAACGGGCAATATACAGCTTTGTGCATGATCAAGCAGAACCTCTGTTTGCATATTATTCTCCCTGCATTTTTATTCCATTTCCTCTCCAAGTGGAGATGTCCACTTTCAAAACTGGTTGACAACAGAACAGGTCTAACTGACCATGTGCCACTTTCCAGGGGTAGTGATACCTACCCAGATACATAAATGTGTGCACACACGTATGCCACACATATGCACACACTAGTCCATATTCATAACTAAGTTGTTACTAAATCCTAATTGGCATCAATTCCAGAGAGATTTTCAGCCAGAAAGATCAAAAGGTAGAACTCATTAATTTGCATATTTCTAAAAAATCTGTAGCTAGTTCAAATGATTAACCATGCCTCTACTAATCTTTCATAAATTGTTCTGAAAATAATATAATCCTCTGACACTGGACTACAAAAAGGGCCTGTCATATTATTTAAAGAAGATTACTATCCAAACATGTTGAAAATGCAGGTGGGGAGTCTGCTTCCTTTCTTAAGTCCATTGGATAATCACGTTTAGCAAAGAAAATTTCAGTTTGCCACGTCTCCAACATTAAAATTCTTAATAGCTTACACTATTTAATTACTTCATTGACTTCACTGCTGCGTGAAGGTGTTTGAACCATCCACTATAAGCCAGGTTCTGTTCTGGATGGACTTGCACAAAGCCCACCGAGGTGATATATTTCAGCCTTTTCCTAAGAATACACAGAACTGCATTTATATGAAGCATGGGGTTTTCTGACAAACTGCTGCATCTTGTATTCCAGAGATTAAAACTTACAAAATGTATGTCTGGTGTCTAAATGCACTGTCTCATTTAACAATTAAATCACATCCTTTCTTTTCCTTCCCCTCCTTTAATTTTTCATTCTTTACTGAATTTCAACATCACAGATGAAAACCTCACATGCTTCCTGCACTTCCTCCAGAACAAACAGCCTATAACCAGGTCAGAGAGAGGTTGCAGGTACACATGGGAACAGAACTTGCTGTTCAGCATCACAGCTGGAGTAGATCTGGTCTTGATTTTCTACATCCTCTGCTCAGCTACCAGGCAAAACCAGCAGGGCACCGTTTTCCCCTTTCGGCCACATCTAAAAGAGAGCCCATTCGTCTTTGAGCTCAGGAGCCAACTCTCAGCTGCTGGTTAAGCACTGTAAATCACAAGATGAAGAAGACTAGCCTCTAATCCTTGGTCCTGGGCCCTGCTCATTGACCAGGATCACATAAGGCTCAGGCTTGTTACTTACACCAGCAGTGATTCCCAGTATAGGGCAGTGGGTGTTTCCCAGCTGAGCCTGACCAGTACACGCCAGCATAACACAGGGTGAGGTGCCGAGTTCACACCTCAGCAATGCACACCAAAAGCTCCTGGTGTAAAGAGAAAGGAATAACTCTAGACTCACACCCAGAGCACAAGCTCAAAAGCAGGATGGCAGATTTCAAACGTGGCATCCTCTGCCCTCAGGCAGCAGCATCCTGAAGGTCCATTTGGACTTGTGCAAAGAACAGTGCTGCTGTTGTTACACCATGAACCCAGACAGAATGAAAGGATTTATTTATATACTCATCCCGCTTGCAACCACAGGAATTGGCGGGGCTGGTGTGTGTCCCATTACAGCACATTAAACTGACAAAGATTGACACATACCTTGTTGTGCAGCAATGACTACAGAGACAGTGAGAAAAGTAACTGTGTAGGTCTCACTCCATTATTTCTGACAGGAAAGACTCTGTGCGCCTCATTGTACTGATAATGAGTTCTATCTCATTTCAGAACTGTATTATGTGAGTTGCTGCAAGTATTACATAGTTTATTAATATATATGGAAATGCAGATTTGGATTATTCCTCTGGGAAGTTTCAATTTGAACTTGGCCAGGATCAAATGCTTCTCTGACAAAGAATTATGTACAGCATTAAATAACTGTTAAAAATGCAAGACATTTGTCTGCAAAGAGAGCCATGCATATATAACAATAAAATTAATCATATGATCGTTCACATTAAACACATCAAAGCTGACTTTGTGTTGAAAAAGCACTTCAGTGTTTGCCCAGGTATAGTGACTGATGCTGCCACGGGTGGAGAAAAGGGCAATGCCACAAGGTTGGTGTCAGACACCTTTAAGAAGACTGTTGTGAACCTTCTCCTTTCAGAACCATGTTACAGCACTTCTCCAAAGACCAACTAACCAGGCCAACACAGACCATCAAGTGCTGCCAGGTTACACACTCTCTCTGTGGGTGCACTGCAAGGGAAGCGAGCTTCCCATCCCTCTCTCTCTTCCAGACAGTGATGGAATTAAATCATGATGACAAATACCAAAACAGCTGGATCTGTCTTAAACCAGTAACAGCAGATTTCAGCTTTCACTTCTGAAATAGGAATAAGAGATCTGGCTGATCCATCCAATGAGTATCATTATATCTCCAGTACAGGTTTTGTCTGTCAGCTGAGTTTTTTGAGGTCAGAACTGGCCTAGCATTAAACCACACTGGCCTTGCTGCTTCTACAGCAGTGTCAGCCTGCTGCCACTTAGGCTGTGCTCATGGCCGTGCTGGGCACATCACAGCTCACTTCTGGTGCTCTGCCTGCTCTGTTCTATCAAGCAGATACTGGAGTATGGATGGAACTACAGCACAGAATAATGGAAGTGTTTATGTCTTTGAAGAATTACAGAGGAGAAAGTCTTTTATATTATTCATTTCATTACACATCACAAGAGTGAAAGTTACAGAGGAAGACTAAACATTAAAAATGAACACAGAAAGTGTTCTAAATATGAACAGCATGGGGAAGGTCATGTCCACCTTGCTTTGCCATGAGTCATAATGTTCCTTTTGACTGTGAACATATTTTCAAGTTGTGAAGTTAGAAAACTAAAACAAATTTTCATCACATTGCTGAAAAATACATGGCAAAAAAAAACTATCCAGAGACTGTCTGCATCAATCAGTGTGGTCTTTTTAGTTTGCATTGTTCCTATTTAATATTGCAAAGCACAATTCTAATTTGCTGTGCAGTTTCATTACTTGGTGCAGGCAGAAACTGAATTAACTCCTGGGAAACAAATTTATAGTTGCATGAAAAGTTTTGTTTTCCTTGGTGTTACTGTTTAAATATAAACAAAACTGAATAT
Organism: Machaerirhynchus nigripectus; assembly: GCA_013397975.1. Lineage (NCBI taxonomy): Eukaryota > Metazoa > Chordata > Aves > Passeriformes > Dicruridae > Machaerirhynchus > Machaerirhynchus nigripectus. The sequence goes on along the minus strand of VZRQ01003125.1, from coordinate 308,131 downwards.
TAAATCCTTCAGTGCAGCTGTAGGGAGTAGACATCTTGGGACTAAGACCATAAAGTCAGAACACCCTGGAGATGCATTTTCTTCCCAGCCATCTAGCTACTCTTGTTCTTGGTTTTCATGCAAAAATTCTCTTATCAGTTTAAATTTACACTGGATTAGTTTCGTGCCTCAGGCACCAAGAACCACTTCATAGTTCTCCTCATCTCTGTATGGTTTCCTTTTTTCTTCCTGTGCTTCTTTACATGAGATTTTCTGCTTTTCAGACACACGTTCAAAAAGGGAGCTACACCTGACTATGAGATTTGACCTCCTAAGCAGGAGGAAGGAGGATGTACTCTGCTGAGGATGTGGCATCTTTGAAGGTATTTTGCCATTTCTTTGCTGTGATACATTCCAGTCAGGGACCACAGAAGGTCACCATCCTTCTAAATGTTGAAATTCCAGGCATCCAAGAGAAACCATTTCAATAGCAGCTGCCTGCTCCTCTTGTGCTTGAAGGAGACTCATCACATACATTGGTTTGTTTGCTGGCAGAAACTGAGCTGGGAGTCTCTGCAGACTCCTCTGTGGGAGTGGGGAGAACTATGAGTTACAGGGCAAATGAAGCACATGGATGGCCAGGCTCCTTCCCTCTGGGGAGCTGCAAGCCCACGCGGAGCTAACCCCGCATGACACGCTTCTAATCCACCAGGGAAGCCATCTGAGTCAGAGACGGAAGAAAAGTCACCAAAAAATTAACTGATAACGTAGGAAGAATTTTCTGTAGAAATGACTAATCATCAGCAAAACAAAAGGAATAAAAATACTTAACTGAAGGATTTTACACAAGCTGGCTTGACTGTGACAACGGCAGTTTATCTCATGGTGCATTTATGTTTTCTGGGTTAAGAGAGTAGCTACTGCTGTTTTAACCCTTTCCTTGCTCTTACAGCAGTGAACACCCAGCTGCCCTGCTCATATCATATATCATATGTTCTGTATTGAAGGGCTGAAATGGCTTTGAAATGTCTATTCCCCATCAGAATAAATTATACACACATACACTAAGGATGACACATTTTACTTTGTATCTGAGAAGCACTTTCAAGATTAGCATAAATTATATTTGTAAATTAGAGGTTGGATGCCAAAACAACAGAAGATATACTATTTTTATCCCCCTAAACATGATTTCAACAGACCATGAAATGTAATATGAAGAAATAAGGACAGGATCACAATCATGGATACAGGAACTACACTGTAGGTATGGTTTTACACAGATCTAAACCATTTTTACACATTTATCTCTATTTTTTAATACACATTTATCTCTGTTTTTTTTTTAGTAACACTTCAGAGATCCCCCTTCTTATTCCCAAAGAACATACACACTTTTTTTCCCCTGCATTACTTTTCTGAAATACTCCTAATGATTCATCATGATCTTAAATCAAGATCCAGAGGATAGTATGACCATCCATTTAGACACAGGCTAAAGCATAAATGAGTTGTGGAAAAGGTCAGATTTGGAGCCATTTTGTGGGCCTGGAGGACTGCCTAAAATGAGCAGCCAACATGTCTAGGCACATCAACCTTCTTCCCTCTACCATATGCCTCTTCTTTCAAGGCAGGAGATCAGGTGCTGCTTAAGAAGTCAGGCCTCTCAGGATATACAGAATACATTAGTGCTACAAAATAAAATTTATTCTTTTATCCCACCTGTCAAACCCACAGGCCCAGGGTTTGATCCTGCAGATGTGCAATGGCTGACACTCCCTCTTTGAATACCTGCATTATTGCACTGAAACACCCAGGAAGCTTTGTGGAAATCACTTGTGCCTCAATTGTAAGCAACACCACTTGCAGATGTGTGTCCATTGCCCATTTTGGTACTGGGTTATTTCTTTAAGCACTCTGTGCTACTGTTGAGAGTCTGCCATCCCCAACAGGACTCACAGAAGATTCTCCAGAAGAAACTGAACTGCCACACCACACATTGTGGCTGCACTGTAAAATTAACTGAGTCCCTGGGGAGCAACCAAAAGACAGCTGTAATCCCTCTGCAGTGTACAATGGATAATAAAAGCGAAACTAACCAAGACCATCCAGAGCAGAAAATGATGCCAGAAAATCTGATTTCAAGTTATGATCTGCTGTGCTCGCCAGGCAACTACTTTTATAATGCAAAAGGTTGGAAATACTATGAGAAATTATGAGAAATGCTGATAAATTAAAAACTCTCTATGCTATTTTTATAACAAATCTATTATGAGCTAGACAGCTTGGAAAGGAGCAACTGAGGAGTAAGGACCTTTTTGATCCACAGAGAACTCAATAAAACTGTTTTGAGTCTGAACTGAACTGTGGGTACCAGTTCTATTTTCCACTGGCATTGCTTCTATTTATAGCAGACTGTCTTTTAAACCAGGGACTAAGAATGCCTGCACTGGGCTGAACATCCACAAAGGCCTGATGCTGCTCTCCTCTGAAGGACCACCCCTCACTACAGTATCTGGGGCACAGGGACTCCAGTGCTGCAGCCCCACATGTGCCTGGTGACCAGCTGATGCACATGGGAACGTCTGTGGGTTGTGAATACACAACACTGAAGAGGCTGGAGTTAAAAGTGCTCTGCTGTTATGTGGCTATAGTTATTTTTAATTTTGCATTGGGAGATGCACAGCTAAAAGCCAGCAAATGAAAGCTCATATGTTCAGAGTCACCTAGAATTAGACATGGAGCATATGCAATGTTTAAACTGAGTGCAAATGCATGTTCCCATTAATGGAGTGGGGATTTGCATCCTGTCAGAAACGGGTGGAGCTCGACCAAGGCTGTGTTTTTATCACATTCACTGGAAAACCACATGGCACAGACTCCACTCTGCCTGAGCAACTGTGGCTAAGTAAATATCTCAATGAGATATGGGAATAAATTAACATACAAAATAATTTTTGAGCATTTCTGTAAGAAAATGTTTCTCCAGTTTTGACTCAAAGTTTTAATGGAAAAAAAACCTGTACAGAGTAAAGAAGCCTTTTTGTGGATCAGATGCTGTGAAAAGTTAAAACCTGAAGAAATGAATGAAATGTGCTGCAACTCCAAGACAGAGACCTGTAAACCAAGTGCTCTGTATGGGCTGAGATGTTACACTGGGTCTAACCTTTCCAAGTTCAGGCTTATTTCAAACACTGATTGTACAGATGCTCTTCTCAGTCCCCCGAGCAAACATGATGTCATACTCAGACACAAAAGGACCACGCAGACACTGTTCTGTCAGGATAGGGCCTGGGCCGAAAGAGAGAGCAAGGAAGGGCCAAGGTAGAAGGAAGAAGAAAAAAGGAAGACTGGCCCAGCCGTTTATTTAGTCAGTTATATATCCTTTTAGAGACAACCATGGATTGGAGGATGGGGTTACCACCTCTCCATGACACTGGTCAGACCAAAAGTCTATCATAATTCTCCGCCTAACAAAAAGAATGATAATAATAGATACCAGTAGGTAAACATGCTTGATGCTTACAGTAAAGTGCCTGGGAAATTCTACTACAGGAATGAAAACATAGAAAGACTGCAAAATTCAGGGCGACATCATGACTCTACTTTTCTTTTAAAATCCAGGCTCAAATTGGATTGACAAGGAAATTATGCTTTTAAATAAATGCTTTGTATGGTATCCAGTTCCAAAGTGAAAGGACTCTGAAAGGACTCTTCGATCCTGACTGGCAGTGAACAGGAGGAGCAGCATTTCAGTTTGAAAGAAAACCCCTCACAAATTTCACTTTAACATGATCCATAGCAAGACATACAGGGGTTTTTTCTACACAACTAGTGTAGGTATTACCATCTCACTGTTCCTTCTGGTGTCTAGAGGAGAGGCTTCAGCTCTTTTGTCAACCACCACTCTGTATTTTAAGTGGACAGCAGTGAGTATCTCTGCTTTGTGAAATGAAACAGACTCAAAAAACTAAGTGAAATATTTTTGACTGCTGTAATAAACCCAGCAAACAGGAAAGGGAACCACTCCACAGATGTGTACATTGGTGTCCCTCCCTCCTTCCTCCCTGGACAGTCTCAATCTGTTAAATAAAGCTACATGAAATCCTCATGTACCTCAGTATCAACAGCTCTTATCTTATCTTAAGAGCCTGGAGAGGTTTGTTCACTAAGATACAAAGTTCTTTTGAAGATCTCCCTGCTTATGTCACATTTCTATGTGTAACAAAGTGATCATTATTGCCACAACAGAATTTTAATGTGCTTCACATCTAAATTTAGGAATAATAATATAAAAAAATTCTTTCCTTGTCTTGATGGATGTCAGTTTCTTAGCCCAGGTTGTCAGAAGCTACTTATTCATTCAGAGGAACAAATTAAAAAGGAAATTTTATTTTCAGAAACACAGTTAATTTAATATTGCATGTCAGAACATGTGAAAAGCAAGCATAGTGAGCATATAGGTGGTCAGGACCTAGTGATTTGAGTCAGGAAACTGAACTTTGCAGGCCAGCCAGCAAAAGTACATCTTTCCCACTCACGCATGTACCCAGCATGACCCTGAACCCTTTCCACACTGAGGTCTTCCAACACATTCATTGCATCTCCGTGCATTTCCTTTAGAAATCAAGGTGAATTGTCCAAATGCAAAGTACAGAAACTCTTTTCTCCTCTGTATCCATGCACACAGCTAATGGGTCAGACCCAGGATCTCCAGCAGACTCCTAAAAGGTCTTTATGTATGCAGGAATTTAACACCAGAGACAACTGGCTACAATAAAAGCTGCCAATAAACTTCCAAAGCTGTCAAAAATCAGCACATGCTGATTTTCATCACTCTAAGAATTACTTTTGCAAATGGGGATGTTCAGATAATTTTGGGCACTGCTGTGTTGTGCTTTTTGTTTCCTGCAAGAGTAGCTTTTTTGCTAAATTTTTGAGAAAAAACTATGTCAAACAAGTTCTGAGAGTGAAGGAAGATGGTACTTAAATGCTCCTTTAGGGACATGTACTTACATTGCCCAAAGGGTCATCACTACAACCTATGAAGCTGCAGTGAAATGGAATTTTGCTAAAGCAACAGCTTGTTTTCCAAGCTGTAAAAGTCTGTGTGAGGATTTCTTACGGACTTAAAACATTAAAACAAAGAGCAAACGGCCTTGTAACCTGCATTCAATGGTGTAATGCTAAATTAGGTGGGGAACGTACTAGTTTAGTTCCCTGTGTGAGAGGTGATCAGCTCTGTGCTGTTCATACTGAGAGTGTGTAAATTCCCTTTATTCCTCAGGCAACTCTTCAGAGCTGTCATTTATTGAGTGTCATGTTTGAAGTGTCTCAGCTTGAAGAAATAGTGCTGTGTGCACAGTGAGGTGGTGAGCTGTGGCAGCCAGGGTCGCACAAAGCCTGGACCTAATTTTACACAAAGATGACAAACCAAAAATAAAGTGCTGTTGCTTTCCTTTGCTCTAAGGATTATTGTTAAAATCTGCAAAGCTGCTGGTGGTAAGTGGTAGTGCATGCACATTCCCAGGCTGCTTAAACCCCTTTGAAAAATCTTCTACCTAGGAACAATAACCCTGACATAAAATGAACTGGATTTCCCTCTCCCAAAGCTATATTGCAAGCAGTAGCCTACTTTGAAACAACTGAAAGAGGACGGAGATCAGAGGCAACTTGTGTGTGAGCTCCAAGCACTGCAGCCTAAATCAGTTATCTGCACACCAGGCAGCACACAGGGGATGTCTCTGTCCCTCTGAAGAGCAATGCAGCTATGATTTTTAATTATTTATTTATTTTTAGACCAAAGAAAATGCTGTTCTCTGCTCCAGAATACATGATACCCCTTTCCCTGTCCTGTGGCCCAGTGCCCATGCAGGACACAGGAGCCTATTGCTCTGTCCTTCCTGCACCAGCTGCCCCAGAGTTCTCAGTTTTGAGATGCTAAGCCAAAAAAAATTCCTTCAAGATGGTCTCATGATAAAAACCTTAAACCAAAGCTGCCTCAGTTCAAACATTTTGGGCCATTATGTGTAGTACTGGAACAGTAGACTTTCAAGGCCTACAGAGAACTCATGACGACATATCATTTAATAGGCAGTGTCACCCACTTAATAAATGTAGTACTGGACCACTGAGCTATAAGGAATAGAATCAGAGAATCATTAAGGTTGGAAAAGATCGTTAAGAGCATCAAATCCAACCATCAACCCAGCAGCACCACCATGTTTACCACTAAACCATGTCCTCAGCGCTAGGAAGGATGAACCTTAACCAGACTTAACACACACACTTCTGTGAATTTGCGTGTGAAATGGTTCTGTATCCTACCTAGAATGGCACACAGAAATGTTAATGTTCCTGGTGATGACCAGCTCATTATTCTGCTCTCTAGAATCTCTATTTTATTTTTAACTTAGTAAGAAGTGAAAGATAACAATTGTTAAATAAGAGCTATCAGCACCTAGTTATTTAGCCAGTGCATACACTGCTTTACAACAAAAGCAGATGAGTAAAAGTGGGAAAAGATAGATGCAGCACAATTACATTATTGCAGCTCTAAAGTACCTTCTAGAAACTTTGTGGAGGTAAAGGGTAAAATCGGCATATTTCCCATGGTGGGTTCTGAGTTAAACAGTTACCTGCTGTCATATTTTCAAGTTTTGCCTTATATCCATAACACACTTATAATGAGAGCCAAGGCTTCTTTGTAGTCCTGCTATTGGATTCTGGAATGGAAAACTAAATGCAATCTAAAGTTGCAAGACAATAGAAAAAACTTGGGAAATCAAAACTATGGAGTTTCCAAGATGTTTGTGAGTGATCCAAGCTGACGCTTTTAATCCACTCTCAGATACTAAAAAAGGGATATTACACAGGTGTATCCAGTAAAATTAGGATAGCTTTGATACAAGACCCAGAACAGCTTCAAGAGGGCTCACAAAATAACAGTACGAAGGAAAGAATATCTCCTAAGGAGAGATTCTCTCCTGTGAAAGTGACGAAATTGGGTTGTCTACTAGATGCGAGCATCTATAATTCTTGAAATGCAGCTAAAATGCAGATAAAAAATAAACGTAAACTATAAACTTTCACAATACATTGGAGTTATTTATGCATATACTTAGTAATCTGTGTTTACTGCCCTTCAAGCTGCATGCAGAAACAGTTAGATCCCTTTTTAGAAGTGGCAGTATGGAGCATGCAGATCTATAGCTTTGATTTAAAGAGTATGACAGGCAATCAGTGTGTGTCAGAGGAAGCCCACATCAGCAAAGAGACATGTTAAAGCCACATTTGAATTTTCTTTTTCAGGACTGAACAGATGAGTGTTTCCTTCATGTTCCGAACACAGTGGGATTGGGAAATAACTTGAATTTCAGGCTAGGAGAAAATAGATTGCTTCAAATTATATGAAAATGAACAGCACTGATTTTATTCCTCACTTTCAGCAGAACTGAGTAATGCATAGCAGAAAAAGGAAAGCCAGATGCATTCCTAAGTCTGCTATATATTTCCATTTATGTACACCAGAAGTGGCATATCAACTAGAAATTAACTATTTCCCTGCATTTTTCACTCTCGTGAGATAAACATTAAATTTGGATAATGAACTGAAAAGAGAAAAAGAAAATCTATGGATTAATATTTTTTAAATTATTAAATGAAACAGGAATACAGACAGGAAATGAAAGACTGGATTCTTGTATTAATACTGATGTACAATGAGAGCAGCTAAAGATCCCTTTTAAAAAGACATTGATATTACTTCCACAAAAGGTTTACACTTGTTGTGAGGTTGTGAGAAAATGAACTGAACCTATTTCAGCTGGGAAGAGTCTGATTGTAAAGTCACAAAACTGTCAAAGATGCAGACTAGTAGGAAGAAAAGATCTAAGCTGATCAAATCAGTTGCATTTTGCTCTTGAAACCAGAGGTTCAAATCATTTATGTCTCAAGTTGGGGAAAAAAACCCTACAAAATTGAGAAACCTGAGCAGGACTCCCCAGTCCCCTCTGTCCCATTACCACAGACCGTCTCCTCACATCCTTTGTCAAAGCCAGGCTCAGATCCACCCCACTGTGCTTTGTCAGGACTGCAGAGACAGAGAATATAAACAAACTGCCCTGTTTTCTACGGAAATAAACAAAGGTCATCTTTTTTCCTCCCAAGTCAAGTCACTCAGTGACTACAGAGAATATGAGTGGCTGGACAAATGTCTCAGACTGGCCCTGGAGAGGAGCACTCTGTGCCCTCTGCTTCTTGCAGCCAGGAAGAATGTGAGCCAGACAAGTCTCTGTCCTGCTTTTTAACTGCAAAGTGCAAGGTAATTGAGAGTCAAAACAGAACCTAAGAACCCAAAAACCCAAGTTCTTGAGATTCAAGCTCCCCCAAACTTCCTTTAGTGACAGTTACACACACGCGGACTGCTCACACATCTCATGCAGAAAGCTTCAATCTCAGCTAGTGCTGAGACAATGCTTCAATATGTGATTTAATAATTTCACTGGTAATCTTTGAGAATAATGACCACTGTTGTTCCTTTTTGTTTTGCTGCACTTTCTGTCATTTTGCTAGCTTCCATCCCTAATGTGTTTTATTATTATTCAGGTCCTTGCCCAGTCTGTCTTTTACCTGCTCATTAGAACTCCTGTGGTAGAAAATGTTCCTGCAAGAACCTAATTCTAGTACATTTCAATTTATTTTCAGGCTGAGTGAGTCTAAAAGCTCAGATTTTAAAGGTGAATTTGCAGTGATGTGTTTGATAGACTTTGTGTTTTGTTGTACTAAGGCAAAGGGAAATTCATCAATAAAGTTTGAAGATGGAAGACTGAACAAAAAGTAAGTAAATCTAGACCCTCAAAGAAGCTTGCCTCCACTGGGGCTTAAAGTGACTAGTAGGTCAATGACCAACAAAAAGTAATGCATTTTTTTGTTAGACATATGAGAGGGATATATGGCAATTAGCAATGCAAGCTTGTACTTATGACTCTTTCACAATGGAAACCCACTTTGGAATTCTCCAAAACAGCTTTCAAATTTCCGAACAGGTGTTTTTAGTTTAAATTGCTAATAAAACCACTGAGTGGGTCAGTGAGTTGAACTACAGCAAGCTCCAGCAGCACAGAATTTTTATATGCAATTTTAGGGCTGAGTTCCCTACAGAATGACTGTAGAGTTCTTACTGCACTGCAGTTATGGCTATAAAATATTAGCAAGGTTAAGTAAATTACAAGATATTACATGAGAAAGGCATCCCATCAGGTAACATCTGGGCCTCCAAACTATTCAGAACAGGCCTTATTACTTGTCTCCACTTTATTTTAAAACCATTTATTTACTAAGACTTAAATTAAGGAAAAAGCAATAAGAAACAAAATTCTAAGAGTTTAATCATAGCTAAAAGGTTTACAGCATGCACATTTTCTTCAATTTATTATTAAAAACAGCAGCAAAAATTGACTGTGATATTGAAAGGGCAAGAGAAAATTAAGCAATGCCTCATCTACTACTTCCAACTAAATTTTAAGCACTCCGGGTCTTTTAATATAAATGGCAATTTTATTGCTGGCATTAGAGAAGTAGTTATCCCGATCTCTGAAAATGCCTACCACTTTCTGGGCAAGTCTGTAGAATATGTGTAAATGATTAACCACAGGCCAGGTCAGCTCAGACACAGAGCAATTACAGACTGCTGCAGAAAACTACAGAACTTTAAAGCCACAGGCCAGCAGAGGCTCAGGATTGAGAGATGCAGACTAAGCCGCTGGCCAGCCACTCCTACAACAACAGGGTGGTCTCAACAGCCTCTTTCCTCACCCCTGAACTGATTTCTTCTCATTCCCTGAGGCAGGACCAGTGTACACATATCCAGCAGGCAGTACCATCACAGTCAGCCCCTGGGAGGCTCTGGTCTCCACAAGAGCTGTAAGAGCCCAGAAGCATCTTGTCAGACCAGCCAGCCTGAGCAGAGGGAGCCTGGCTGTAGCCCAGTCATGCCTTAATGAGAATATCATCTGCCTTATTACAAAAGACACCAAATAAAACTGGATATTTAGGACTCATACTGTCATGAGAGGGAAAACTGCTACTAAATATTAGCTTATCACTAGGTATCCAACCAATTTCACAGAAGACTAGCAGCATCTCATTAGGTTTATATATATAAACTGTCATCTGTTCAGTCCATTTATAAAATGTGGGAAGGCAGCAGGAAACCTAAGGATTCATGAGGAGTTCTTGGAGAGAAACATCCACTGCTCTCTTTCTCATTTCTCTCAGCCTTTGATTTTAGCCTCATCTTTTCACAGTTTTTTCTCCTTCTTTCTGTATGCCCCCTGTTACTGCAGAACCACCAGTCACCCTGTGCGCTTCATGTCAGACACTGAGGGAGCTCCTGTGCAAATGTTCAGCACCACCACAGCTGTCAGCAGCTGTGTGCTGGCTCTGACATTTTACAACACTTGATCTTAATCTAGGGATCTTAATCTAGGGACAAGGAGAAAGGAGGGCATGAGGAACACATGAGGGGAAAGTAGAGGCCACCCTACAAAGATTGTTTTGACAAAGCAGAACTAGGCCTACAAGTGGAGCTGCAGGGCAGCAGGAGAGCAAGGACTTCAGAAAATTCACTGAGTTCACTGGATCCAGATATGAGCAGCTGTCTTGTACAGTTACATAGTCTCAGGGACTTACACTGCCTTGGCATCTCCTGATCATTTCCTCTTGGATAGCTGCCAGTGCCCCATTTCAAAGGCTGGCAGATGATGCAGAACACACAGCTGAGCCAAAACCTGAATTCACATCCCACGATTCCCAAGCTGCAGTCTCAAACCCAGAACCACCCTTTGTCATGCTTCTGCTTTTCTCCAGGTGCACAGAAATACTGGTCTGAACACAGTCTCAGAGCCCTCAGGGAGGTGGGCACCACACAGTAATTCAGGAAGGAACTGTTGATGCTATGAAGAGCCCCCAGTGCACTCTCTTTTGACACAAATGACAATGGCAGTTTATCAGGAGACGACCAAGTCTTTGGCCTTAGAGCACAAAAAGGGGTTTGCAGCCACAGAGCTGGAAAGCAAAGCAGAATATGTTCTTGGCTTATCTACAGCTGCCATCTTATTATTTCCTACCTTGCTTTCAAAAGCACACTAGCAGGAGAAGCAAGCCTGTAAAATACAATATAAATACAAAAAAAGATGAAATAAAATACATCATATTGTCAATATGATATAGCCCTAATCCAGCAGCCTGTGAAGGTATTTGACTATTTGTACAATCTGTTCATAACAAAAGACATGACAGAGAGAAATGCAAGAGTGTGTCCAGTAAACGTGGTGATGTGCCAAGGGGATCAGTAACAACTGGAGAAAAACAAGGTATTTTGTTTTCCACAAGCCAGATAAACAGGAAGAGGAAGATGGAGAAGAAAGGGAGAAGTCCTGCCCTAAGCATAGTAATATGCTTCATGGATGGATCTCTATTTGCTGCACTGCAGATACACTTACACATAATAAACCTGAATTCATTAATACTAAATATTTATGCCTAGCTTGTAACTTGTCCAAAAAAGCAATTATGATACATCATGGTGACAGAGAGTATAAAACCATTAAAATTTGGATCACTCACACAAGATACTGTGTCAATGCATAGTTAACAGCAAAATCCCTAGTACAGTATGCTTAATGGGAATAGTCCAATGCTTTCTAATAAAGCAATGCAAAATCTGTTTTGCTGTGACACTGCCCTGGTTCCAGCTGGGATGGAGTTAATTTCTTCTCAGTAGCTGTTAGAAAGCTGTGTTTTGGATTTGGAATGAGAATGGTGTTGATAAGAAACTGATGTTTTCGTTCTTTGTGAAGTTGTGTTTAACCTAAATCAAGGACTTTTTTCCTTATCTCATGCTCTGCCAGTGAGGAGGTACACAAAAAACAAACAAACAAATGAACAAAACCCCAAAAACCTCCCCAAAAACAAATCTAGCGTAGCTTATCTAATAAACTAAGAGGCAGTTCTTGGGACTGAACTTTGGTTGTAATATTTTCCCAGCAGCCTAACATGTTACAGGTGTCATTCATGGGGGACTTAAAACACAGAGATGAGCTGGTAGCAGCAGCACCTTTCACCTCATCATGGCAGATGAGGAGAAGCTATACTGAGGAGAAGAAGAGACTCTTCAGTGTCCATCCTCAGCCTGTTTCCAGCCCACTTCAATCTCTTTGAGAAAGGGCTAAACAACAGAAATTCCTTGGTTGGAAACAAAGAGTAAGGCTTTCAAAAGTCAGACCCCAGGATGTGACAGTCACAGTTCTCTCTTTCACAAAAAACACTCGTAAGAGGTTAACCATGTGGTCTTTTAAAAGGCAGCATGTTCCCTGCAGAAGTCTGTACAAGTGCTGCTGGAAATGGCTTCCAGCTCCTACAGCACAGTGGCCTTGGAATCAAAGCCTGGTTGAAGTGGAGATTTTAGGTCTTGAAATTACCAATAGCTACTTAAAAGATGTAGCCTAAAGCACAGTCCAAACACACTGGAAGGAATCTGATACAAGCTGATGACAGACACAGGTTTTAGGGGAAGTAGCTGTCCAGTTTGGCACTGGGAATACATTGCTACAACAACATGACCTACACAAGTCATGGGCATCCCTTTGGATAACCCTGTATGTAAACACATGGTGCCACTGGTAAAATATCAGCTGGCAGGATAAACTGTAAAAGACATAGTATTAAATCAGGCATTTTCAGGGCTCAGATCTAGAGATACTAATCCTTTCATCAGGATTCAAACTGGCAATATTCCATGTAGGAGGACATTTGTTCTCTCTCTGGACTGGATATAGAATTAATCTGTTCAAGAGAGTGAACTCTCTTCTCTTCTACTTCCAACTCCACTACTGAGGAAAGGCGTAAACCCATATTTACCTTCTGTGTATCTGCAGAATTACCAGAGTGACCACGAGTGCAGTGACAATGCAATGACACTATTTGGGAAGATGTAATGCTCAGATATAAGACTTTGTATTGGATTTCATAAAGCCCAGAGATGGTACAGGAGTATGCAACATGTTTGACCTACATAAGGATCAAACATCCTCACCTACTGTGTTTTGGTACAGGCCCACCTTAGTACATGACTTGATCAGAGCCTTGAGTTCACAAACAAACCCAAAGTTTGTATTTAGATCTGCTGACATGGCTCTCAACGCCGGCACAAGAATGGTATTCAGAATTTCTTTGTTTGGAGTCAGGAAATAATTCCAGTGTTCTAGATACCACATCATGAAACTGCTGACTTTTTTTTGTAGTGACCACCATTCCCTCACAAAACTCATCTACAACAAGCAGTTCTCAATAACAAAAATTGCCATTCTAAAAGAGAAAGATGATCTGATGATTTAAGTCAAACACTAAGTAAAATGAGTTGGAACTACTTCAAAATACTCAGTCTATGATAATTTCATTGAGTTTCTGTTTTACCATGTTGTTTATTCTTGGGGCTGAGCCTGAGAACTTATATCCGTGCTTAGATCAAACTGTATGTTGCTAGTTTGGGCAACCACATATTGTAAATATCACTGTATGTATAAACAATAGAGATGTCTTATCCATTTCTCTTCTCAATTCCCATGCACTAGGATGTTTACAAGGTGGCCAGAGCCAAATAAATCACCATTTTCTGTGGTAGGAAGAACAGTACGATCATTATCTTGAAGGTTCTATTTCACCCTAAAACCATGGGACAGGAGTGAGATACTGCCTTTGAGAATACAGAAGTTTATTATTTATGGAAGTGCTTCATTGATCCAAACACAAATCACAGTTCAGGTTTACCCAGCTATAGAAAGCTCAAGGAAGTATTAAATGAAATGTTAAAATTAATGTCTATGTTATCTCCCAGGTAGTTTAACTCATTATTAAAAAGAAATTCCTCCAGTTCTGTGTTAGCTATCACATGTGGTAAGTGAAGAACCTCAGCCTGTGGATTTCTATATGTATAAGAAGAGCATTCTCAAGGCCAGTTTTTTTCTACTAGTATGTGTTAATGGGTCTTATAATGTGTGAAATATAGTTCAGGCAACTCAGTCTGAAAACCAGATCATTTTTGCTACACATACTCTCCAAGTCAGGATGGTAAGTTTTTGGATAATAACCATGCTTTAGAAATAGATTTCTGTAATTTAAAAATAAAACCAAGGCTTGATGTGTTTTACCAAAAGGAGAAAATGCCTTGTTTTCTAAGGAGAAAACCACTGTAGAAGCATAATATAAAGTATTACTTAGCAGAAACCATCAAACAACTGTCTATTTTCCCAATCTTTTATAAGACACTTTTGTGCACAATACATAAAAAGACATACTTAGCATTAACATCATTACTGGAACTCATGGTCCTATGATATAGTGCAAAAAGCATCAAAATCTACAACCTTTATAACTTTCTGTTCATTAGTTTCAGCTCAAAGAAGTGTCATGCAATTATGATAAAGCATGTTCTTTACTCTTTTTTCAATGTCAAGTAATCCCTGTCTTTTCAGTTTTTTCACACATTGCTTCTAGATGGAGTTACCTTGTCAACAAAGTGTCATAATATTTCTTGAAATTACTTGAAAATACTTTCTAGATGTGTTCTTTCAGGATAGACTAAAGCACAATAAGCCATTCCATTGCCTTTGAAAAATTATAATAAATTATTGTAAAGCCCAGCATATCAATGAGGCCTGATTGCATACTGCAGCAATTAGCAAGAGGATGCATCTCATTTAGCCATCTCCAACAGGCAGGTAAGGAGGATGGGTGCAATAACCCACTCAAGCCTGCAAACATAAGCCACAACCCCTCACAACCCCCTTGCTTTTGGACAGTCGAGACCCTTTCCTTCCAGCCTGCACCATACAAAATCCAGAAGAACTGGCCAGGGAGAAATGTCAAAGAGACAAGCCAAGTGGGGAGCATAGACCTTCAAGGAATGACAAAACTATTTGCTCCATATGAGCAACTCTATTTTGCTAGTTAAAATGCTCTGAAAGAGTGGGAGCTGCTCAGGGAGTAGAGTTCAGTGCAGCCTGGAAAAGGCAAGGAAAGTGATGAAGCTAATGGGGCTGCAAAGCTGCTGCTGTAGTGCATGAGGCTGTCTCTGTGAAGGGAAGGGCTGATAGCATCCTTACTCTTTTTATTCAGATATAGAAATGTCCCCTAGAAAGGGAAGTTTGCTTTATAACTAGAGGCAATACCTTTGGATCTGTGAACTGCCACCAGCTTTCTGGGATGCAGCAAAACATCCTTTGAGCCTTGTCTACTGTCCAGTCTGAGGCCCTCATGCAATCAGGCCCCACAGGTGAGGTGATGACCCACTTGAGGAGATGGATCATCTCATGAAATAGGAGTTTCCTGTTAGGAATTTCCTAGCTTTGTCTCCCCAAACCAATCTGCAAGGAAATGATGTGCCTAATTTCTGGCTTTACAAACACTAGAACAGTTCCCTTGTCCTTCATAAAATATCTCTAACTGACCGATGCATAACCTCAGGTAATTAGGTAGATTCCTAGATGGCAAATACCCAAGATTCATCTTTAATCTCCAGGGAAAGAATAGTGACAGAGCTTTTAAAAGATTTTCAGGTAATTCATAGAGACATTACATCCCTCATTACAGTCATCTCAAATGCAGCAGAATTGACTGAGTTGGAGTTTCTGGAATGAAATGAGATACAACCTAAAGCATGCTGAACAGCTCTTTCCTAAGCATCTCCCGTTTCCTACTCAGCCTCCTCAGGTGATAAATGCAATCTCTTAATTTATTGGGTCATATTTCATCAAACACAAATGTACGTGTCACTATACATCTGTGAGCACCCTGCATGGCCTCTCCAGATTGTACTAATGGGGCTGCAGCACAACAGAACCTGCTCAAGTCTCCATTAAGCAGAACTTGGGACAGCAAGGGATGCTGACACAGGGAAACAGTTTCATATGGCAATTAATTCAGGGCCTATGTGGAAAAATAAATGATCCATTTCTTCAGAAGACCTCTCTAATTTAATTCTCAGCTAAACAGTAAAGCAGTTTCTATTCTTTCCTGACCTCAGAGATCCTGGGGTGAGCAAATCCCTCAGTCAATATCTGAGGTAATTCACCCCAATCAGGGATCAGTTCAGACCTGGGTTCAGGGCTAAATATTAGAGACTATTCCCAGACAGCAAGATTCCAACTGGGAGGGTCCCACCGGAAACCTAATATGCTGCGTTGCTAACTCAAGCAAGCTAAAGTCACTCTTATTTCTTTACTACTGCAATTGCTCTTAAAGGTCCCAACACCCATCCTACAGACCACAAAAAAGCAAGACTCCAGAGCTAGTCGAGAACACAGGAAGCCAGCTACAGATAGCCTCTGAATTCTAAATTTAAAATCCTCAAAATAAAAACTAAAGAGTTTATAAACTATTTAGCAGCTCAAGGATTAGCCACAGAATTATCCAAACAGTTATAACAAATTTATAAATCTATGAATAAGATCATAAGCCCCCCTTAAGCAATTTATAAAGCAGAAAAACAACATGTCAATTATTTGCCGTAAAAAATGTTTTCTATTTTAGCTTCTACTTAAGTAGCTGCAAAAATAAATAGCTTAACAGCCTGCAAATGTGTTAGTTTGGCACAACTGCATCTGAATTTAACTCTTAACAAAAAGAAGTTATGATTTACATTCATTTTAATTTCAGAAAAACAAAAGAATATATTTTTTTTCTGTCTTTACACTTATAAAGTAGAGGGCATGGACCTTAGAGAACAGCCTACAGCATGTAACCCTTGACTGAGGGAATTGCAGAAATGCCTCGTTTGTCCCAGGCTGATCACCAGGGGTCAGTGAGAGTCAACTCAGGATCCAAAAATTCCTGCTTATCAAGGATGAGATGTTCATTAGATGCGACCTATTTCACAGTTCAGCGAGGTTCAGATACAAAATCTAAACTTCGTCTCAATTGTGAAAACAGAGTAAAATACTAAACCAAAACTTATGTCACATCTGGTTAAATATAAGTTTTGGGCCCACCCATCAAAAGGTTATTCTACAAACCTCTTGGGACAGAAGTACAAAGCAGAGGCAATACTGCAGGACTGGGTATTTTGATGAACAGGAAAATTGGGAAAATGGATCAGGAGTAAGTGGGGAATTACATCAAGAAGCAGCTGAGTTTCACTTAAGAAAAAAACACAGATGATTTCAAAGGGAGAGTTAATGGTAAAATGAACTATGTGGGGAAACATGAGAGAAGCTTGATAACTTTTAACACTTTTGATGCAGTGTTGCTCATTATGCAGATCAGCTCTAACAGTTTTGCACACAAACTGAACAATTCCAGCTATATAAAGAAGGTAACTATACAAGTGTACTTGAGTGTAAAATAGGAAAGAGTATGTGGTTGTTTTTCAGAATACGGTCAGATCTATGGAATTGCATAGCTGATAATATTTCTGTGCTTTAGATATGCGGCAGAAAACATGTGGACTGATTTTACTTAATCAAACAATTTAAAGTTTGAACTGCTTTCTCATTTAGCTAACAGCACATAATAACCATTAGAAGGAGCCATAAAGTTATCGTCTTATTTGCATGAATACCATACTAGAGGAAATGAAAGCATTCCAGATTTACACAGTTATTGAGAGGAAGATCAAGTCCACAGTGTATAAACATTAAAAAGACCCTAATTAGAATCAAGTATTTTTGACAATTTTATTTCCAGCTAATTAGCACTGATGTTTTACTACTAGGACCTGACTGCACTGTATTCCGCAATAACGATGATTCATATCTACATTCAAATAAATAATTCAGCAAAGAAAGATGCATAGAAGTGCTTTTGTTTATAGTGCTGTCAAAATGAAATACTTGGGGGAAAAAAAAATGTTAATCGTCATCCACTTTTAACAGGTTGAGACTAGACTAAGTGCTATTTACAGGGAATCAGCCGCCCTGCAGATTGGGAATAATTAGACACCAGAACAGGTTCCTTGCAATCAGACATGTAAAGGCCAATTTCTGGTGTGTCCACACACTCCCACGTCTGCAATGGGAGAAATGGCTCTGTGTGTACAACTGGGAGACTGCAGCTACAACAGTGTCATTATGTGACATATTTGGGTGGCGGCCTTTCCCAAGACTCGCGTACAGGGAGATGGAGGTTCTGCTGGCACTACGGGGGAGAGCCCTTCCCTATATCCTGTGTGGGAACAGGGTGATGCACTTGCACAATCCAGCACCTGAAACCAGAGTCAAGTACAGGGACTGTGCTCCACCCTGGGGCTTCTGCCACACTCCCATGCAGGGAAAATTGCTGCCAGAATACCCCACACCTGCTGTAAGAACGCAAAGGTACATGGAATTTGAGGGTACAAACACAACAATATGGGATCACTGCATCCGGAAATGTGCACTTTCATGTATAAAATCTTCTGTACACACGCAAAGCTGTAAAGGTTAAACGTACAAACCTCAATATTTAATGCAGAATCTGTAGATGAAGCGGCCTGGAAGTGCATTAGCCACAGAGAGAGACACTTCACAGCCAAATCCCAGAAATATGTTGACAGTAGGAAGCAGAGAATCCTGAAGCACTCTTGTGCACAAAAGATTTACTACATCTAAGGTCATTTTAAGAAAGAAATGATCTCCAGGCATGGCTGCTATCAGAAATGGCACAGAGAATAAAAATAAAACATCAGAGCAGTCTAAGACTGCTATGAAGGAGAGGACAGGCTATTCAAAATATGGAAGACCTCCCTTCTTCACTTTGCTTCACCATACACATTGCCTGAGAAGACTGGCTTAATTGTTGATATCATCATTTGTAAAAATATTCATACTTTGGAGGCTCTTATCCTTCCACAGGAGGTGCCCAGGCCGTTCAAATGTGTAGTTATAGTAGTGGACATTCAAACCACGGGACTAAAATGGTATCCAGGGGGGTTTGCCCCATTTTGCAGCCACACTGTTGACATCAGGTACACTGTGGGTCAGCAGGGGCTCCAAGCAGCAGCATGCCAGTACTTGCACATCCTGAGGAGCAGCAGGGCATTACAGTTACCATTGGTTCTGTTAGCTGACAAAACCAGTTTAACATGTCACCAGCAGCAGCTACAAAACAGAACCATATTTTTTACTCCAAATTTCTATCACTGTGTATAAACCATCTCAAGGAGGACAAATAATTGTAATGCCCTTTTTTGCTCCTCTATAAGCACTGACTTCAGCCAGAGTAACAATCCAATACGTGAATACCTTGGAGGTGACGTTTCTCTTCCCTTGTCACAGCCCTGCTTTGGGCCAGATTCCCAGCTGGTGTAGGCTAGAGAACGTCACAAGACTAAAAGAATGACACTGACTTATGGAAGCTAAGGATCTCTGCTCTGTTAAGTATGAGGAGGAAGAAAAAGGGAAATTTATTAGTGCAGTTACTTTACAAGGCCAATTAGAATTTTATTAGAGGAAAAGCTTCAGCAGTTTTATTTATTTACAATTTAACAACCATGCTATGAATTAAATTGATATAAACTTTTTTACCCCCCAAAATAATTAACACTATAAACAATAAAAATGAATTGAGTGTGGAACAAGACAGTTTGGAGCAGGCTGGTGGTATTTTCCATTTAGTGAAGCCTTTAATATTACCACTTTAATGACCTGAGCTTAGACATTCTGCTTCCTTTTACCATA
This sequence comes from Machaerirhynchus nigripectus, assembly GCA_013397975.1. Classification (NCBI taxonomy): domain Eukaryota; kingdom Metazoa; phylum Chordata; class Aves; order Passeriformes; family Dicruridae; genus Machaerirhynchus; species Machaerirhynchus nigripectus. The sequence continues at coordinate 288,440 of VZRQ01003125.1, read as the reverse complement.
TGTCACTTTTATTCTACCCTTCTGGATACATGTGTGGAAAAGAGCAGGCCTGATGTATATTGGAAAAGTCATTCAATTAATTAAAGCCTTTGTTTTTACATAGCTAACATTCATGAAGTGGGAAATAGGAAATTAATTCTAAACCAATAATAAAGAATCAACAGCATTAATGAGACCTTTAATAATGAGTAACAGTAATAACCTCAGAGAATAAATTCCATTTTAACCATGGTAGATAAAAGCTGATGCAATAGACTTGTGGTTTTGGTTCACTAGTAGAGATTCATTTACCTGGTATCTCACCTGAGGACAGTAAAGTCTCTGTTGAAGTCTCAGACAAAGTACCAGATTTGCATGCAGTGATTGATTCCGTTGGATGGAAGCAATTCAGCTCCTTCCTTACTCCCAGAGAGCTGACATGAGTAGCCAGAGTCTGATTTCACACCAGTTTAACACATCAGTAACATTTCAGTAGTATAATTCAGTCCCAAACTATGCCTTCACTTACACAGATAGTCAGCCAAGGTGACCAGGCCAAAAAGACAATTCCAGAAGCAAGGTAGCTATTGCCCAGAGGCAGAAAGGCACATACCTCCCACATATCCGTGCTGCAGAGAGAGATTCGTTTCATCCATTCACCCAGAACAAGCAAACCCACAAATAGAAGAAATGAAGCATTCTGCTTCAGGCTTGGATCCACAGCGTAATTGAGCTAAGGTCCATCCCCTCTGCTGTGGGCCTATTAGCAAGCAGCTTCTGCTGCCTCAAGAGAAGAGGGAAAGTGGGGTAAGACAACTCCACCACACCCACACGTACCGGCTGCACCAGCAGGACAGGCAGGACCGGGGCACAGCAGGACTGGAGCCAAGACAAGAATTGGTTCTGCTCTATCCAGGCAGCTACAACTACTTCTCCTTCCTCCCTTCCTTATTTCTGTAGCAGTTACCCCAAGCTGCTAGCCCAGCCTTGTGTTTTGGTAACTCCATCATGGACTGGGAGGGAAGTGAAGGCATCTCAGCCCTGTGGCTGCAGTTCCTCCCCAAGCACAGCCCTGCCCCAAGCCTCCCCTGGCAGTACTGCACAAAGCAGTCTAATCCCTGAAGGAAAGAAGAGCTTGCAATCTCCAGTTCTGAAGCAAAGGCACATTTATTTTGAGCAGGCTCCAAATGCAGCAGAGCTTCATCCTTTTTTTGAGAGATCCAGTCAGTCAGTCATTAAAACTGACTGGGCCTGGCTGCTGGATTCTGCTCACTTGCATTTTACACAGCAGCCATGGCAGCTCCTCATTTGCTCCTCTGTGCAAATGTTAGCAATTACAGCTCATACAGACATGAAATGTAGGTATGCAGGCGTAATTAGAGATGAAAAGATTTAAAGACAAATATTTTCCCTAGAGAAAACCCATCTGAAACCATACTTCAGACACTTGCTTGGACAGGTTCTTTGTGCTAAAAAGAGTTATCCACACTGCACTGTGCTGGAAATCTTTAAGGATAAAAGAATCAAGAGCTCAGAGCAAGCTTTAATTCCAAATGTGCTACTGATGTCTATATTCCTGTGATCCCTTGACACATTTCTTTAACCAGCCAGCTGGGATTGCAGCCAGGCCAGCAACATTTAGTTCCAGACTAGAGGAAAAGCTATTTGCACATTCAGCCCTCTGCTGTAGATCAGCAGCACTAATAGTAATGTTATATATAACGATGAATTAGAGCTCAAACATTAACAAGCTTTTAGCAGATGCGTTCATTAGACCCTAGTGCAGTGAGTCTGAAACCAAGCAAAATGCTGTCACCTGTCTCCTGTGACTTGACTGTTACAGTTCCATACAGTCAGTCTGCTGTCATTTAAAGTAAGAGGAGAGATATTTTTGAACACCTTTGATCAGGCTTTTTTTACTTTTTGCAGAAGTAGCTGAAAATAAGGAGTGTCTAGTGCCATGTCATCCTTTCCCCTCACCTACCACTCACACTGACAGATTCCAGAGAAGAAAATTCCTTGGCTGATGGCAGAAATCCTGTCACTTCATCAAAGCTGGTGGCACAATCCAAGTTTACGTGCTTGAAAATTTGGCTCAGCAAGGATTTATCTACCATACCAAAATATGGTCCTGGGTAGCAATTTGCCTCCTCTAGCTAAATTAAAAATCCAAAGTTAAATTTATTTAAAACACTAAAATGGAAAATGTATTTTCTTGAACAGACCCCATGTGGAAACTTCAGAAGTCTGAATGTTCATAAGCAGATTAACTTTGGCATCTCCCACCATGAAACAGGAATATTTAAATCTAAAAATAGTATGCTAAAGCTGTTTTAAGTTGGATAATTCAGCCGGAGGTGGCTTTCATTTCATCTAGCTCTACCTAATTTGCTACAGCTAAAACCTATTTGAGACATGCTGAGCAAAACGGACAAGCAAAGCATCCCCTTGTCCACAGCTTAAAACACTACTTTAAATCTTGCAAGTCACTGCACACATCCTGTCCTATATTTAAAAGGTCACATTTGACCAAGCTATCATTAATCACACATCCTCACAATTTAATCAATTGGTAGAGAGATTATATTAGTAGCTTTCTGTAGCAGCATGCAAATCTTTTTGCCCTAATTCAGCTTCTTTCCAACGAAGTGAGCCAGTTTACAGCAGAAAGGTGAAAAGCTAATGCTCATCTGTTAGAGGAGACAAACACAGGAGATGCCTCTTCTTTTGTTTTCCTGCTTAAAGATCAAGGAGAATGTACATAGGTAGGGGGAGGCTGATGTTTAATTATACAATAGCTATGGAGAGATAACAATCTCTTTGAAGTGCTTTAACTTCTGTGCCACTTTCTCAAGTGAAAAAGGAAGGAAGATACTTATCATTTTGAATGATGCCAGCTTAGATGTGGGGGAGGAGACAAGGGGGAAGAATGTCACACTAAGGAAAATATATATTCAAATTGATTAATAAATGTAAACACATCATTAGATTAAATAGCAGGTTAGTTTCCTGACAGGTAGGTTGTCAGGAGGAGAGAAAAGAAGGAAAGGAAGATCACAAAACCCAAACAAACAGTTGCTAAAATACCAGAGTTATTTGGAGCTTGATTCTGTTTCTATTTGTGTGGGTAAGAATCCTTCCACCAACTGAATGCAGCAGGAGCAAGTCCTGGGTTGTTTTCTGCCGTTCTTTGTGTCGGTGTCAATTAGCCAATTCCTGCCTTATTCAACTTACGCATAATTAAAATCTAGACTTTAGCCACAAAATGATTCCTCTTCCCTGTTTAGGATTAGGTCAGAAGTTCTTCCATGAGGGATTTCCTGTTTCAAGGATATTCTGGCCTGGGGTATGTAGGGATACCTTCCTGCTACCTGAAGAAAGATTGTCTTTTCAGCTATGGAAATATTTAGGAGTAATCAAGAAGGAATATTCTGTAAATGCCTTGAACTGATCAAATCTGGCAAAATAAAAAGGGATAGATTTTAGATTAATAACTTCTTGAAGAGGAAGGCAGGGTACAATGACAGAGTTTTTTTGTTCCACTAAAATCCTTTATATGTGTGTATTCTTAGAAGATAGACTATACACTTTAAAACAAATCTTTAGATAAGAGAAAATCTAGACCAAGAACACAAAGAAGAAATTAAATTAATTCCATTCTCTGTTATTTACTGAGGGATCAGAAGTGTCCAGCTGTGAATTTTTCTGTTCAAAAACTCATATTTTTTTTAGACATAAGGAGGGCAGAATTTAGTAAAAAATATGGACTGATAACCTAAGCAATGTAAGTGTTGCCAATTAAATTATACAGTTGATTAGCACCCATTTAAAGCAGAGGGAGAAGGGAAATATAATAATTTAAGCACAGTATGTGGGAGGACATATAGACTGGTACCTTTTTTGAGGGCTCCAGATCTGATCACATAATCTTCAGCTACTGCATACAGGCTTTTGGCCCTCTGCATGAAACATATATTTATTTAATCTTACATACCAGATGTAAGAGATACATGTAAGCCTATACACTTTTGAAATTAAATGTTGCCTAATTTAAAAAAAAGCTTTTTTATTAAATAATATACAATTTCTATATGCCATATGACACACATGGCTTGATTATCAGAGCAATAACTTCCACTTATCTCTGTGAACTTGCAAATACTCCCTAGAGACAAATAAAAGGACATACAGCATAATGGCCTCTCTTCAACTGTAATCATTATTACTGGTACATATTCAAGTATCGAAGGTGAACTGAGGGCTTGTAAAAGATGAGCCCTTTAATAAAGACATTTGCTTTTTTCTTTCAGACAAAATGAGTACTACAAACGAGGGTACCTTATTCATGATGGTCTAAAGCATTTTGCAGTGGGGTGCAGCTTTAGGAAGTACCTAGTTTTGACAGCAAAACTGGCTTAAGAAGTTCTACCTCTGCTTTTCTTCTTTCAAGAAGAAAGTCTCAAAAGTCCTTCAGCTGGGCACATGTTACAGTTTGGGTTAAAAACAACCCTTTTATTTGGAAGTGCAACAGAAATTTCTTTTCAGTAAACACACACATACAAGTGTGCTCTGTCCTACCTTGGAAGGTTTACTTTTGGAACTATCTCATCCCATTCCAGCAGAACATCTGGTTACCTCCTATTTGGAAAACACAGCTTTACTTCTGTGGCTCAGAGATGGGCAAAGCTTATGAAAGCATCTAACAGGCAGTGAAAATTGAGTCCAAAATTAGATCTTCAGTTAAATTTTTCCAAATTTTTGAGAGCTGTCTGGATCCAAGGAGTTATGACTGTAGGCCAAATACCAAGGTTCAGTGCCTAAACTCACATCTAGAATATGCTTTTAGTTTAGAAACTGGGGCAACATCCAATTATGGCAACGAGGACACTCATTTCTACTCTCCTCCCCGGTGAAGAACCAGTGGGTGTAAATGAGGGAACTACTTCTACTACAACAATTGCTGTCTGATGCACTGATGGTAAGAGGTCACCATCTTGTGTCTGATACCAAGCAGGGATCATCATCCCGAAAATACAGCTTTACATGGTAGCTGAGTCTCCAGCTTTCAACCCAGTAGGTCAGAGGCATTCAGACCCCCTGAACAAATCATCCAGACTCTCCTCCCAGCACCACAAATACCACACAGAAACAGACACTGCCTGAGGAACGCAGCTTGAGTATCACACATCTCACGGGAATCCTCTAACTTAATTCTAGCATCCAAATACAATCTCAAATAGTAGTCAGTGCCTCAGATTTTCTCAGGAGCTGCACTCAATACCCAGGCCTTCAGGAATGGCGTTCCAGTGTGAAGCATAAGGCTGGTTTAATCTTCCACAGAGCTTCTGGATGGTGCAGTTGTACAAATATAAGACAACATTATTATTTATTGCTTTCCAAACAGGAATAATTTGGATGTGTGTGAATGTTTTTCTCATCAAGATGCAATTAGTAACTCTGGGACTCCGTCACATGTACCTATGTGTATACACAAAAAATGGAGTTTGCTTATCACTCCAGATGTCTGGTGCAAAAGACATCTGATGCCCACAACAACCAAAAACCTGGGACATTAAACATGCAGCTGCAAGTAGCAGTTTTAAACCATATTCTACTCCCCCTCCAACTAAACCAGCTCAGTACCACTTTGAATCACACTAGCGTTAACAAGCTGTTAACCCAAGCTACTGACAAAAAGGTCTATTGCCTCAAAATTTACATCTCCACAGCTGTTTAAGGAGTACCTTATTAACTCTTTTCATAACTCATCTTCTGTCTCTAATGAAAACGGAAAACTTGATTCCAGTTGTTTTCCTACAGATAACGGAATTATATGGCTTCTGAACTCAGTCTGTCTCAGAATCTGCAATTAAGGAGTGCTACCTCCATTTCATATTTAGAGATTTTTCCATTATTAAAAAAAATTATGACAAGATATAAAGGAATAAAATCAGTCTGAGACTCCTAAAATGATCAGTGACCTCTGAAGCTTTCAGCTTAAGATGATACAAAAAAAACCCTAGCAGCCTTTCTCAGGAAGTGCAGAGGATACAGCCCACCAGTCCCACTGAGGCTGAGGGAAGTGTCTGTAGGCAGGACACCAGTGCTGCTGCCTCCAGCATCCCTCTCGCACCTCCACAGCCCCATCGTGGGCACAATAGCAATGAGGCATGGCCACTTCTGCAAGGAGTTCAGAGTCTGAATATAGGAAGCAGGCAAAAGCGGGGGAGCAAAGGAAAACAGGTTTAGTGACTTTCTTCAGGTTTCATTTTGTAACAACAGCAAAGAGAAGAAAAAACCCTTCTCTCCAAAGCTCTACTTTGGTAACTTCTTGTCCTTTAAAGTGCTGCTTATGGCAGAGGAGTTCAAACGAGTCTCTCCAGCCTCTTCCTCTGGACAATAGGAGACCTCCTTTTAAGCTCTTGTCTGACTTAGGAGGAGCTGAGAATTTATTTACATCAGCTCAAACCCTCTTACTGGAGACTCTTGAAACATATCTATAATTTCCAGGAGATCTTTCTTACTGTTATTTATATTCCTGTTACCATCTCCTACTCCTCATCCCTTCTCCCTTCCTCAATATCCAGCTCCCCCAGAAATCAGAGGAATTGCAGTTTTCACAAGAAGGAAAACAGCTAAGAAGCACATGCGAAAATTCTATTGCCGGAGGAAAACAAAAAAGAGCAAGCAAACAAAAAACACAAACAAAAAGCTACAAACAAACAAACATAGAGGAAGAAAAGTCATCCAGTTAGGCATAAAAACATTTCCTTAGAAAATGCATGCAGAACCAGACAATACTTGGTGTTTGGACTTACAGTTTTAAGCCCAACTGAACCACATCTCTGTGGGCTTCTGCTTGAGGATGTAAACAGCTCCAGCCCCAACAATGCTTTTATGTTAAAAACAGCACTGGCAAAGCGTGACATAAATATTTTTTGTCTCACACAGGAAAGGATTCAGTTTGCTTTGGGAAATATTCAATGTTATCTACTACCCTCCAACTTAAAAGTTTTGTATAGTAAGAAAATAGAACCAAACACCACGTTCACACACAAAGAATAACAAGCACAAAACAACTCACGGGTACTCTATAGGCTGAAATTTGTTTGCACAAATTATTCAGTGAGCCCTTATGAATAATGAATGCATTGTGGAAGTCACGACTAGCTTATGAATTATTTATTAACTGAAATATGGGCTGAATTTGTCAGATAACCTTATTTTCCACAAATCATTCAACCATCTCCTACATTAAATGGTACCAACTGGTCTCCGAATAGCCCTACCTGCAAAATATAATCTCTGTTTTCTGTGGCATGAGAGTAGCTTTTTAAATCAAATTCCTGGTAACCTTCCATAATATTGTCTGTCAAAGCTTTGCTCAAAAAACAAGTAATTATCCAGAACCAATACTAATGCCATCCTATATTTTAATTACCAACGGCTATAATGTGACAGCTTGGCACCTATCCTATCAATCCCAAGTCTGAAAAGAGAATATGGGTGGAAATTACCTACCACATAATACTTTAGCAATAGTCCTGCCAATCACAGTGCCTTTAAAAGGAGTCATTATTTTTGAGTTGTCTGGGAGAGAGAGAATAACTAAAACACCCCAGTAAGTGAATGAACATGACCAGAAATTTAAAATATTTGATTTTGAAATGTTTTAAAATGTTTGGGAAATTAATTTGAACTTGACATTTTATAACATAGCCTCTTTTCTTGAAGATGTTGCTCTATAGCCTCTTTAACCAAGGAATCTGAAAGTAATTTATCAATAGATACAAAAATCTTCCATATGGGAGGTAGTACTGACACACAGAAATTGTTCTGCTGGGTTGGACTTCAAGTCTAGCCAGCCTGCTCTCTTTGATGGCACCCAAAGTTTACAGAAACTTGCAAAAAACCTGCAGCAAGCAGCCAGGTCTCCATCATGCTCACAAACATCAGAAGAGCAAGCTGCTGCTCTTGACCCAATTCCTCCCTGGTGCCAGAGGCACACGGAGGCGTTATCACTGCATCCCTCCAGATTTCAGGCACTGCTTGTCTCTGTCGCTTTCACAGCAGTCACGAGGCAGAACGAAACTCCTCTCAGCGCCCTCTTTATCCGAGCATCCCAGAGTCAGATGAAACTTGGCCGAGCGTGAATGAGGGAACATCCTCTCAAAAAGCAAAGTGATTTTACAAGCAACCCCTCCAACGCGCAGCCAGCGGCGAGTTTAACAGAGCGCTGCTGTCGGCGGGCGTGCGGGGCCCGCCGCCGCGCGGTGCCCCTGATGCGCCGAGCGCGCTCCGGCAGCGGCTCGGCCGCACGCGATGGCAGCGGCGCGGGCTGCTCCTCCCCCGCCCGGCACACCTTCAGAGGACAGACACGGGAAGCAGCTGCCGTCCGCATCAGCCGGGGAAGAAACAACTTCTCAGGTGGGATTTCATCTCCCTTGGGCTGGAACAGCTCCACATGGGAGAAAGCCGCTAATGATCACGCAGTGCCGAGCTGAGAAAGGTGACTGACTGATGGTGCTGTATTTGTTGCTTGCTTATGCAATTGTAAGGAAGGATTGCTGCAGCAGTGCCAAAAGACCTGGAGTGCTCGTGACCTTTTGCTTGCTGCAGTCTCTGGCAGCTTCAGCAGCGTGATGGCTCATGGCAAGCAGCAAGCACTGAACTATTTATTCAGGGTAAAAATGAATAATGAATAGGAGCTGAATCAGGACCCCCTACATCAGCATTCTTACCCTAATAATGTCCAAATGCAACAGGCTACTCACAAATAAACCATGCAGAGATGAAAAAAAAACCCAGCATTTCCCCAGTGGTTTATTGCACATTAAGTTCAGCCCAAATGTTACTCCAGTAAATAAAGGAAGTTGCATTAGATTTTATGGTAGCCTTCACTGCTTCAGAACAAATTTTGAGTCTGGGAAAAGTGGGAGAATATATTGATTAAATATCTATTCATTAATAGATCCAGTTGGAATCTATTTCTGGTTTCTCATCTGGACAAATACAATGAAATCGAAGTGGAAGCAAATTCAACATCTTCTGCAGTGGTAGGTGCTTCACTCTCTTTTTCTTTATAACTACTATCCCAGTTCAACAGGTATTCTACCACGGCTGAGATGTGGTCATTGCAATGGGATGTGTTACCAGCATGGTCAGGAAATGGTTCACTTGAGGCAATTAGAACTGACATACAAGCCCTCATTATAATTACAAAATTGGGAGGGTCTTTGACTACACAGCCTTTTTTTTCCACTGTGGATATTGTGTGACCCAACCACAGACTCATCACACATTCCCATTAAAAATCAACAAAAAAAAAAAAATCAAAAGCATCAGTCTCCAAGGAAGAGGATAAAGACTAAACTGTCTTAACAGTTTCCTCCATGAATAGGCATAAAGGCCCTAAAAGAATAGCAACACAGCTGTTACAAGTGGAAATCCCATCTTATGAAAAATAGTCACAGACTGTGCCTTGTTGAGAAGGCCTCTCTCCTTCTGATGCTTTGAGGCACTTGATAAATAAAAATAAAATAAATTTTTTTAAAAATGCAGAGATGGAGAACTCTACTCCCCAAATTATTTCCTTTAGGCTGAAAATTAAATATTTAATCATGTATGCAATGAGATTCTAAAACCACAGTGGGAGCAAAGTGGCTACTTTTAGGATTAAGCTAAATTTGCTCCAGGATGCTTCACCAGATGATGAGAGACATTTGTTATAAAAAATGCACAACTGCACCTCCTGTTCCCTTTCTGTGTTCAGGTGAGTGGGCTCAGAGTGGGCTCTGAGTGCATCCTGTAAAAGCCTTATCCACCACAGGCTCGAAATGCTCAGATTAGGATGTTCCACTTTTTCCTATGCACACACAGAGAGAAAGATGAAAAGGACTGGGAAACACGATTTGCATCACTTTCAGCAGAAAGTATTGCAAAGAGACAAATGAGGACACAGCAGTTGCAAAAGCAAAGCAAGCACAAAGCCTTAGGTGAGGCAATCGGAGAGTATGAATCATCTAAGGAACTTCGCCACTGCTTGTCAAACAAATTATTCATCAAATTACATCTGCTGGTCTTTGACTGGTTCTAATAAATACCCCAAGCTTTAAAAAACACAATGGTAAACCAGCAAGATTAGATATCTTCATATCTTGTGGTCTCATAAACACAATGAAGAAACTGAAAATTCTCCCAAATTGAAGATACCACTGAGGAGGCAAAGAATCCATTTTGATTAAACAACCTGAAATTTGTTTTAGTTCAAGCTAAAAACAGATCAATGCTTTGACTTCACAGAGAAGGAGAGAAAAAGAGCAGGCAGTGCATTTCTTTCTCAAGCTGTCATTTCATGTTCACCCTTCTAAACAAGTTCCACTCACCTCAGCTGTCTTAAGGCTACTGCAGACTTTTAAACCAAAAGCCTTGGCAGCTCTGCACCATATGGAGACTGCATCCCCTTGTAAATTCTAAGTTACTAACAGCCATACAGTAAACATTCAGGCAATCCTGTTTATCCAGGCACCTTCTGCTACAACTTTAACACCTGGGTCATATAGGTGGAGGCATTCACATTGGGACACAGTGCAAAATTTAATCTGAAAGCGGCTGAATCTCAGCCCCATCTGCTAAAGGACACAGCTATGGTTTGCAAAACCAAAAGATCCCCAATTTGACGAACCAAAAGGTGACTCTTGTGTCCTGTAAAACTTTGCATTCACCAGAGCTGCAATGCTCAACGCACACATAAAACTGCCAACACAACAATCAGTTCATCTAAACTTTGCAGGCTGCAAGTCTCCTGAAGCATTGGGATGGTCTAAAACCAGTCTGTCTAGGAAAGGCTGCCTTTAGCAAACAAGCACCTCAGTTTTCTTCAAGTGTACATCTACTGTCCTGCTGTGATCTACATGACAAAAAAATGGGAAAAACAAAAATTCAGCTATGCAAATAGTAACAGTAATATTAACAGTCCTGGACTTGGGTCAGGAACAAAGCCAAAGAACTAAAAATTAAATACTTTAAATGAAACAAAGTTCAATTTGCTCTTTCAATGAAACTAAAAGGCCTTCCTCAATGCACAACCTAGCTCTATAACTTGCTAGAGAAAGATTAATCTTCTTCTTAAAGATCTTACACCTTCCCCTTTTTTTTTTTTTCTGAGAATTGACAGAAGGTTTCCACATGCTACAGAGGACACAGGAGAAATGACTTCCAGTTCCCAAACCAAGAAATGGAAAGGATGAATTGTAAGACTGCAAATTGCTAACACACAATTATATCTGACCACCCTGTTCCTTTTGTTTTGGCAGAAAACAACTGAGAATTCCGGTTCCTGTGCTGCCTCTCCCCTATTTCTGCTTCCCTGCCTCTGGTGGTGGAGAGTTTCTTCCAGCAGGCAGACAAGCACTATGGAACAAGTGGCACCTTAAATCACTGATGGTTCATAAAGCACGTTGAAATAAATGGGGATCCTTTGCTTTGGCCTTCAGATGATTTCAGTGTGTGAGGTGTATCCTAACTCAGGCCCCCTTTTACTGTCCCTAGACTGCTCCTCATGCACTTCACTGGAAGCCCACACAGGCACATTTTCTTGCTGTCACCAGCACAGAAAGCACAGTAAACCCACAAGACAGAAGACACATCCAAAGGATCTGGAGATTAACTGCCTTACAGGGACAACAGACATGGGGGAGCGTTTTAAGCAAGTAGGCTGAATGTTTCCAGTAGGTTGTTTGGTTTGGTTGGGTTTTGGTTTTTTTCCATCCCACTCCTACTTTTTTGCCATATTTAATCTGGAATCTCACCTTATGTGAGAAGATGATGAAAGATTTTGCTGAAAGCTAGGGCATCTGCAGCCTGCACCACTTTTGATAGTGTTTTAGGTCAAGCAGCAACTTAAAAGTGAGCCTATACACTGAATCCATATTCAGCAGTCACATTTGAAGTTTTTAACATGTAGATATCTCAACATGAAGTGACCTTTAATTTCAGTATTTTAAAGCTACATATAGAAAGAAAAAATTTGGACTTTGTCTTTTAAATTCATTTCACAGGAAAGAAGAAAAAAACCAAACAAAACCAAACAACTCTGATTTTGGTTTTAGTTTAAAAGAAAAATTTGAAAAAGATGGTTGTTTTTGTGTGTGAATTTCTGACAAATCCAAATTTTAAAAGTCTACATTTTTAAAAGTATACATAATGCTCTATCAATTCATCACAATTATTTTGTAGGAGAACAACAGAACTGTGAAGCTGAGGAAATGTTTCTCATGGCAGACTTAGTTATTCCCTAATTATCTGCAGAGCAAGAAAGCACAAAGACAATAGATTTGGAGGTATTAGACCAGGAGAATTCTAAACACTTGAAATATTTTTACATTTGCATGATTTATCTTATGTGTTTCTTTGCCTTGCTTTGATCTCATCTTATTCAGACTGCCATTCTTGAGCTCTGTTCAGTAACGAGGGAAAATTGTGGGGATCTCTACCTGTAGATTTCAAAGCAGGCAGCTTCTAACTCTCAGCATGCTCTCGCTGGGCCGTTCAGATTAGAAACAGAAAAAGCAACACTGCAATATTTCTGCTAGAGCTGACTAGAATACACACAGGCCTAATATGCTCTTTAAGTGTGATAAGAAAGCAGCAGATAGGCTGATAGAACTTTCTAGGGGAGGTAATTTTTTAAACAAACAAGAAACTAAGACAGGAAGAGAAAAATTATTCCAGTGTACAAATTTGTCCTGATATTTCATCCTCTATCAACAGGAAGAAAGAAAATGGTCTCGAGATCCTCATATGGGTGTACCAGTTCTTTATAAAAAAAGCAGATCTGAATTTCCTTTCCTTTTACATGGGAGCTCCAGTATATTGAAAGGCTAATATGCTGAAAGCCATCACATTTTATATGTTACTTTTTTTAGTAAAGATGATTGCACAACTAGTATACAAACACTACTGTAAGCAGTCAGAGCTGTGTTCCAACCACCAAAAAAACCCTCTGACTCCTGTACGAAGTATATTCACTCAGTTAAAATAGAACCTAGTAGCCTTTAACATACACCTGGACTCATGTGGAATGCTTGTTCTGAACATAGAATCAGGATTGAAAGAAAGCTCCTGTTGTTGTGCTTTTATTCGTACAAATGCCTTTCCTTGGGAGCTGCAGGCCCATTCCAGGTGGCAGCAGGTTTCTCCTGGAACGCAGGGCAATGCTTAGCTGTAACACTGAAAAAGCAGCTCTGCCTTGTGCCCTGGGTTTGTGCTGTGATGGCATTTGCAGCTGCCAGAGGACCCCAGCTGTAGATCTTTCCACCCAGGCCACCTCCTGGATCACCATCCCCTGGCCTCTGCAGCCTCTTGCCTCCCTCCTGCTGTCTGGCTCAGGGAGCAGGAGGCACCACAACAGTATTTATGGCACACCAGCTACTGCATGAGCAGTAAACCCAAGTGCTGACCAACTGTTAGTTGCTCTGCCCCATAAAACGTATCCGGGACAATGCTTGTAGGGACAGAGAGCGCTGAGGCTTGAGCTCAAGTGAACACCTCTGCTGGTCATGTGGAATTTGACCTCACACCACAGAAACCCCTGAGGCAGGCTAGTACAACTTTGTGAAATCAAACAGACACAATCAAATACTGAAAAAGCACAACAAATGTGTCAAGCATACTAAAGGCCAGCAGGCACACTGACAGCTTTTTCCACCAAAAGCAGAAGCATTTTATTCTGTCTTAGAGAGAAGAGATCATGGTACAAACGAACATATGGAATGATAAAGGACTTCCTAAAAAATGATTCAGAAAATAATGGAAAAGTATTGTTTATTTTCACACAGAAGATGAACTATATACCATTTAGTCATGGAATTGACCTCGCAGTTGGAGGGTTAGTAAGACTGTACAGCAGGAGCTGTGTTAGAAGAAAAATACTACTTGTTATGCATTATCTCAGGAACTGGACTCCTGTAATTAACATGTATACATGTAAACTAACTGTTAATGTGCACTGATCAATTATTTACATTTCTTTAACTAATAAAAATATAAACAGCCATATATTCCATTAAAAAAATCTTAAGGTCTCTTTTGCAAATAGGTATCAACGAAAATCACTGAACAGCATCACCTTGTATCAACATCAGAGTGTGCATCCCAGTCATTTACAAGGCACTTTATTATAGCAGGTCTACAATAAATATGCTGTTCTGATGGCCTTGCCATTAAAGATAAAGACTGGAAAAAGCTTTTTCCTTCCCCTTATTTACATGAAAGGGACAAAAAAAGGTTAGAAACAACCAACCTCCCTTTCTGTTTTTCTGCCACTGTATTTCATTTGCTCTCAAAGAACACCCCAAAGTGATTCTGAAAAAATAAAAGGAAAAAAAATAGAAAAAAGTTATGAAATTCTATACAAAGAGAGGGGGGAAATTACGGATTCAGTTATTTTGAAAATACTGATTTCAATTATTTTCTCAATAACCGGGCACCCAGAAGTTGAAATGTGTAAAGGAATATCATTTATCTTACCCTGTTTTTCTGACTACATGTTTAGTGTGAAGTAGAACAAAAGCAGTCACACAAAACCGAAACAAACAAAAGAAAGTTTGCAGCAAACCCCTTCATGGCACGGCATCTCCTTAATGTCAAGGCTTCTGCAGCAGGACACAACACTTGGGTGGCAGTGCAGTCACAATAGATCACGCGGGGACAGACTTCACTGGCAGCGACTCATCCCCTTCTCTTTAGGCAGCCCCTCAGTGTTACACGTGGGAGCCAACTGCAGATCACTGGGACCCCACAGAGAGAAGAAGCAACCAGCAGAAAGCCCTTGCTGAGCTCCCATGGCCTGTGACAGCCTTCCAGAACAGTCAGCAGGTGTCAGGAGGAGAACTGGGACTTAATCCTTTAGCTACCAAATGCAGACTTCTGCTGTTTAATTGACACCATTGGAAGTTAAAAGAGTGACCTGTGCCAGTGTGCCTGCAGCCCTCTTGTTTCTGATGCATGCTTCAAAAGAGGGATTTCATCAGAACTCAACCAAGACTCCTTCTGCAGCCACAGGGATCAGAGAATGAGCCAGGGTGACACTGAAGGGCCGACGCTGTCTCCGTAAAACTCCAGTGTGCTTCCCCAAATTGCTGGCTCAGAGGTGAGAGGCTACCAGTCTCTAAAAAGGACTTACCAGATAAAGTTGTTCTGGGACCATTTTTATGGGGAAGTGACCTGCAGTTTGGCATTGCTGAAGCTTGGTAAAAAACATCTATTTCATGTATCCCAATGAACTTCAGGGAACCAAAAGATTCACAGCCCTTGTTGGGGCGAGGTGCAGAGGCCAAAGACAGTCCAGGACAACCTGTCCCATCCTTCCTAGAGCAACATCCCACACAACAGTAATGCACCTGTATGGACGTACTTCAGCACTACATTATCAGAACTACTGGTTGAACTCAAACTCAGATTTGAGCTTACTCTTAGGCTGGGCAGAAGATCTTATTCCTTTAGTATTGTAGGGAGTTCCTCAGTTTTACAGCTAGGGTTTCACACTGGCTAAAAATGAATCTTTATTTCCATTAAAGAAACAGCAATGGAAGAAGTCACCATTCTGAAAACAGGGGCAGAAACTTCTACTTCTCTCTGTTTACTGCCCAAATTTAATTTACCAGATTCATGCCTTAAAACCAAGAAAATGAATAGCTTAGGATGGCATAAATCTTATATTGCCTACATGATAGCCACAGTGACACAGGGAAATGAATTCATTGTGGCACAAACTTACTTTGCCCCCAAAGTTAATAGCAGCAGTTATCTCAAAGTGCAAATCAACGCAAAACATTTTAGAAAAAGAAACATAAAATGAGTCAATAACACATGCTGGTCAACCTTCCATTAACATCAGCATATGTTAAAAATGGCATCATAACACAGAAACACCGAACACTGCTACTTTTAAAGAATGTATCATTTTCAAGCAAGCACAGATGTTAATTCTCTTACTAGAAAAATTTCTTATTTTGATACACCTAATTTTGTCACTTTTTTTTTTGTATTATCAGTTAAAATGCATGTGATGAAATGAAGATTTGGGGAGTGAGAGGGAAATGAAAATAACCAATATTAGATATTTAGGAAGAAAACAAAGGTCAAAGCTGTTGTGTCACTTCCAAATGCCCTTAAAACTGCATTTGACAAGAAAATGCATTCTGCTTCTTTTGTGCATAGCTTAGAATTCAGGGCAGCCCACAGCTCTCCCCCTTCCAAGTGTTGGGGAATGGTAAACAAATTGGCAGATAATTACATTCCGTCTCTTAGCAACCCTAAATATCTTGCAATGAAGTTATTGGGCTTTGTTTTCTGATGTCTTGTGGTAATGACATTATTTCCACAAATTTTAGAGCCAGTCTGACAAACCCACTTTGTACAGAACCTCCTGGATCAGCACACAGTTTAATGGCAGCAAAGATCAGCTAGTGAAAGCCACCTTCTTGTTTGTAATCTCTTGGGAAGACAATTCACTATAAATATATACTGAGGACAAACAAATGACTAACTAGGAAGAGGCTAGTCAAAATATTTTGTCACGAGCCTAAATAGCCTTTTCCCCTGCCATAACTGCCAACAAACAATACAGAAACCTGTGGTTTAAACACAAACCTTTAGACAGCAAGGTTCATTAGTTAACTGAATAAACAAAATTTGAAATTTTAGAAGAGAAAAGAGGTTTGGGTCAGTTTCTCAGGAAAGGAATTGATTGTGCCAATCTTTTTTGAAGATGCAATCCCACTTGTAGGTATGAAGGAATTCTAAAAAGCTGGTTCATGAAAGAGGAAATATTGCTGCCACTCCTCCCCTTCTGCAGACACAGCACAACACAGCAGCAGCAGACTGCTGGGAGCAGTTGTCAAAATCTTCACTACATTTTAGTGGAGTGGAGAGGGCCTTTGTTCAGTGCCTTCCCTGGAAAGACATAATCCCTAAGTTTTCTTTCCCTCTTAATAATATATCAGAACAGGTATTAATAACAAAAGATGCTGAAAAATCAATACTGTCATAAAATACAATAGAAACAGAAACCTAGACTACCTTGTTCTGCCAAGAGAGGTTTTTATTTCACATTCCCTTACACGTCTCCTTATTGAAAGGCTGATTTTGTATTGGAATCTGTGTACCATTGCTGGCATAGGTGCATGGATACACACTCTGTCACTGTGTCCCTAATAACACAGATAATATTTCTTCTCTGTTTAGTGGTCGATTTAGGTACAGGTACCTCTCTAAATTAATTCCCAAAGCAGGTTATTGTTCCCTTACCATAGATCTTCCCTAAAATGATAACCAAACAATAAACTCATTTGAAACAGAAAGAGCAAGTAGTCTCTCACTGAACAGTGTTAATTATCAGTATTTGCACCTTGACTGATTACTGGGGAAATGAAGATGAAAATCTGATGGCTTGGAACTGGACACTGAAAATAGATTTTCCTCAAGTTCAAAAGCAACACCATAAATCACAAAAATTAACTTCAGCATATGGACTTAAGAGTTGGTCTCTCTATAAAGTTTGATAAATTACATCTGCATAGTAGACAGGAGCCTAAATAACTTCAGGGGGTTTTGGCAATAACTAATTAAGACAAATGCAGCATTTCACAGTGTTTCGTTGCTGTGCAGTGTTCTCCATTTTCGTCAGGCACCTGGTGGTGTAGCTGGGCTCACACAAAGTGCTTGCCACAAAAACCTCAGGTTCCAACTAGATGAGAAACAAAAAACGCATCGCTTCAGTCAGGCATCTGACAGAGGACAGGCAGAGAGAAGGGGAAAGTGATGCTTTTCCATTGTTTTAGTAAAAAATCAGTTTTTCAGGAGCTCCTTTTCAAGTACAAACAGCGCCCGTGGGCGGCAGAGCTGACACGGACAGCAGCAGATGCTGCACCCGCCCTACGGCAAAGGAGTCAGGGCAGCACTGCACTGCTGCTGCTCCCCCCTTTGCGCACATCAAGGTGCAGGGAGACACTTGCTTAACTCCAGCCCCACCTCATAACTTCTCCTTGCACACCACCACTCATTCCTGTGACACTGCAGCCTTCCAGATTTCCTAATCAAATGCCACACAACTCCTCTTAAACAAGCTAAGTTAGGGAAAACTTGTATCAGTCTACATTTTGCTGGGTAACAAGCCAGAGATCATTGTTGTCATCATCATCATCATCAGGTCTAAGAGGAAGTATGTAAAGCAGCAAGAGCAAAGGTGTTTTGGGAATGCTTTGTCAATAACGGAATGGACCAGGGCTGGATTTAGTTCTTTTGCTCTGTCCTCATTTACTCTCCTGAAATCTAGAAGAATCTATGAAGTGAGAGCAAAAAATGTTTCCAGAAAAACAATATATTCACTATAGTTCACTCAACTGCAAAGAGCCCCTTAATGTCTAATTGAAAAAATAATAATTAAAAACCCCACTACTTTATCTTCACACACAGATTTTTTTTCAAATGAAAGACAGAAGGAAAAAAAAAAAACCTATGATCAAATCCTTTTCAACATCCATCCATTTTTTTAAAAGACTCAAAACAGCATCTAAGAGGAGAAGAAGGAACTCGGGCAAGATGATGCTGGTGAAAACACTCCAATGCTCAAACCCAATTTCCCTTTAAGGAGCTGCCTGGGCTGGAGCAGTCACATGGCCACTGGTGTGTGTGGGTCTGTGCTCAATAAGCCATGAAGCTCTTTGGCTGAACCAGTGTGTGTCACGTGAGCCTGGGGTTGCCATGGCAAGCACATATGCGGCTCCTGAGCCGCTTCAGCACCATGGCAGTGCAATTCCGATTAGCAATGCACAAATATGATTTCCTAGGGAAAAAAAGCTGCACTTTGCTTTGCCTAACAGTTTGAATGTAAAGCTGAAACAATTTAAATTATCTCTGAAATTGTATTGATGATAAACTGCTGAAAACCTTTTAGTCTCAGAACAATAGCCATGTAACAAACACTAGCAGTTCAGTCTTTCATAGCAGCTGCATTTTGGCATAAACTGCAGTACATGAATTTCAGAATATTTTTCCATTTAAATACCAAGAATACTGTATTTCTTCTTCAGCCCTTTAATCACTTACAACCGGAAGGGAGAAGAACGGGAGCTGGCTGTTCCAGTGAAATAAAAATCATGTCAAACCAACCCTAAAATTCACTCATTGCATTTCCTAATGTGGTAATCCACAGGCTGACATTCAACGCAGGAAATTTCTGCAAAAGGTGTTCTGACACTGAGGCAGAGTTTTACCATCAGTCCTAACATCTGCTACCAAAATTAAGCAGCTTGCTAATACAGCAGGCTAATGAAGGCCCGTATCATATGGGCTGCCATTCCTAGCTTGGTGATGGAATGCAGCTGGAGTTACTTGCAACCCAAAGCCAGGTTTATTGAGGGGATTCTGGTTCTGGAGGGGCAGCCATAGGACTGTTTTACCAGACTGAGGTCAATTCTAGCAAGGCACATTGTTCTTGCTCTGTCAGGAACCTCACTATGATGCCAGGATCTAACATAAAATACACAAAGACATATGGCATAGCATAGCCTTCAATGTTTAATACACACACAGGGGATGTGTGTTACTGTGTGTGCTACTTCTTCCAGAGAAAAGATATTCAAGTCCTGAAATAATTTCACATAGACACTTTACACAATAATTTACAAGGAGCCTAGCCATAAAGAGTGAGTGCCCATGCCTCTGAGCAGTTATGTAAAAGCAGACAGACCTCAATGAAATTGAAGTTTTTAATAAAAGTCAGTCTTTTGTCTCTATGTTTGTAGAAGTGCCTGAAAAGGCATTACTTGTATTGAAAAAGACAATTGATTCTCTCAGTGTTTCCTTCCTGCCAGAAAACCAAATAAAAATTAAATTTTAATTAAAGCCAAATAGATTCCCCACAACCCTGCATGAGCTTCCTAACTCTGCCCATCACTTACAAGGGGCTACTCTCAAAACCTACAGCACCATTCAGCCTTTAATTGCTACCGACTCAGAGCATCTGGAACTGCAGAGGTCGCTCAGCACGGAAAGATCATGATATTGTCTTTATTTTCCCCCCTTATTAGAAGATACTCTGTCGGGGCCTCATGGGTTAATTTCAGATCCTTCTCTTTTTTAACCTTATGCTTTTTACTGCACTCTTCATGTCCCCCTACACATCTCACTTCCAGCATGTACTATAGGTTTTTCTCCAATAGCAATAAAAGGGAAAATCTCCATTGCAAATCACTTGCTGATTTAAAGGAATCAGAATACTAAAATACAAAGTGATGCTCCAGGATTTCCTCTCCATTAGATTTAGCAGCATTTAGCATTGATTGCTATTATTTTTAATCGGATGTCCAAAAAATTGAAGACCTACATCTCTACTGATCCAATCAAGATACTTCTCCCACAACAAAATTCCATAACAGATTACATGGATTTTTACTGAAACTACTTTGAATCTCTTTGCCTATGGAAGATGAATATCAAAATCTAACCACTAAAAAATTGGATGTAGTCTCAGGGTGAAAATAAGTGAGTTTGTTCTACTCAGTTTTGTTAATGCTAAAATTGTTGATATCTCTCTCAAATTCATCTCATCACCCAAAATTAGAAAAATGAGATCACCAGTCAGGATCCTACTAATGTGATTTTGGTATTAGCAGGCTAATTTTTTAATTAGCCTCTCTTTGTTTACTTATTCAGACATTTACATTGTGGATGGCCACAGGATTGTCTCATGTCAGAGTTACAAAACTGAGCATAAGATAAATAACTTCTCACACTCCCCAGTACCTCTCTTTCAGCCCTGAGCTTTCTGCAAACAGCCAGAATTCACTACTCCATAGCTGCACACACAGAATCAAAACAAACTTTGTGTTTAATTATAGAATATTATTCTCTACATGGGTTACATTTTTAAACAATCTCTTTTTTCAGTACTAAAGAACTCAGCAGTTTCCTTTTGTCTTTAAAGATTCAATTAAAAGTATATTTCTGAAATTAAATTACAGCATGAAATTAGCTAAGGGTATGAAATACGGCATTTGCCCTGGCATTCAGGGGAAGGCTGTTCAAAGCAATTCACTTAATGGCTGCAACATGTGATCTCAACTTAATAACTAAAGTGCCCTCAGCTTGCAGAGGATCTACTGGTGAGATACACCCTGTATAATCCACCAAAAAGAGAAATGGATTAAACCCAGGTAAACCTTATTAATTTATGGAAAACCCTGCAGTTACTCTCATTTTTGGTCTTTTAAAATGTTACCATTTTGACAAGAAGCATGCTTGTTGGCAGGAATATTTCTGTGGGTTTTAGCTGTCTGGGGCCTTCTCAATCTTGACACATTCCAGAAGCATCTGCTGGAGTCCACTGAAAGTGTTTGTTCCTCTGTAGCTTTCAGAGAGTACTGCTGGATGTGATTCATCACAACCACTGGGGACACGCTTCACTTTATTCTTTGCCGTACTAATATAGGGGAGGAAATGAGCAGTCCCCTAACTCCTCAGCTGCCCCTTTAGTCACCTGTTGGGTACAATTTCAGCTCATGCTGTGAGCTGTCTTTGCTCTGCATGCACTGGATTAGTGTTTCAGAGGAACCTAATTTCCATTTGGGGTCCTTGGGTACTGTGCAATAAAAAGGCAAATGAAAACCTGTTCCACTTATGCCTGCCTTCCGTGGGACCAAAGCAGCTCCTTCTGCACATTCCCAGGTTCCTGGCAGCTCACAGGGGGCTGCAGCACCTGCCCCCAGCCCAGCAGAGCTCTTCCGAGGGCTGAGCTGGGACCACCCTGCTGGCTCTACTCTTCATGAAGGCCCTCTGCTCAGGACACTCCAAAAAAAGGCGCTTTTTTAAACTGGTTGGTGCTATGGGGGGGTTGTGGTGGGGATTTTGTGCATTTATTTTCATATCTATTTTTAACTGACTTTGCTTAGGATTACAACTCAAATTAGAGTAGAAAGCCAGAAGGAAAAATAAAAGCATTCTCAAATTAACTATAAAACCCACAGCTAATAATGTCTCTGCAATCCATTTCTTCTCTAATCTCTCCTTGCTCATATTTTAATCCAATCACACAAAAATCTAATCAGTGCACATACATATTCCTCCTTTTGTACAAATTTTAGCCACTGCTGCAGCATAACTTGACAACAAGATGCCCTTCACCTGATGCTTCTGTTACAGAAGTGGTGTGACATTCTATTTCTCCAGGGGCGTACCCAGGAGCAGACTCTCTACTTTAGGCTAAAAAAATAAACATCCCAATTAAATTATCAAGTATTATACTATGTTTTCCTGTGGAAGAATAGAAATAAATAAATAAATAGAAGTAGGCATAGCCTGTCAGGAGGGTGCTGAGGAGAACATGCAAAGGGCACAGATGCCTGCCAGCTGGATGGGGCTTAAAGCAATCTTTATTAATATTAAATCCAGCCAAATACAGCTGTGATTCATGGCCCTGAAAAGAGCAATGAACTGAGCTATTTTGCTCAAAGAAAACATTTGTTTTTCCTCAACTTTATGAACAGTTATTGTTAAATGATGGATTTTCCTGAAGGTACAGAAAGATTCACTCTTACCATTCTAATGCTGGCACAAAGCATTGGTTCTGATGGGTTCTCAGACTGGGGCTGTCTGTTCCCAGTGTCTAGGACTGTGGCTAGCTGCAATTTTGCTACAGTGGGTCATGACACTGCTTTCTGCATGTTTTTTGTACATGTATCTGTCCTCCAGGTTGCAACACGAGCTCTAAATTCGGGTCACAGGCAATTACAGAATTTGTCAGGGTCAATAAACTTCAGCATGGGGCAGTTTTTGGTAACTGGAAAACTCGAGCCAGAACAGATCAGTGCTTTTAATGTGCATATGAATTGTGCTGTGTTACTGAATGAATTTCTCTATTAATGAAGTCCATGCTAAAATAGTTATAGAAACTTGATCTGGGTATGTTTGAGAACAGTCTTCCTTATTTTTTATCCAGTTTTCATTAAAAAGTTATTAAATTCTACTCTACTTTATGCAATTTTGTAATGTACTTGAAGACATTTTCCAAACAAATGCAAACTTTTGACTGCATATAATGGCACTACTAGAACTCTACCAGATCATGCAAAATATCTCAGTTTCCACAGCTCTACATGCATCCCTCTTGCTAAGAGGGGCTTTTGGGTTAGAAGAAATGCAGGAAAATTTTAACTGCATCTTGTAGTTAAAGAAATCAAAAGATAGTGAGAAAAAAGACCAGAAACACAAGTGGAGTGGGAACAAAGGGCTACCATTAAGATCCACAGACCCCCCAGCATCTCTCAGCAGTAGCGTGCCAGGGACTGTCTCCTGGAGGCACAGCACACCTCTGGGGTGACTCCCAGTGCCGGGCAGCTCCAGCCTGGAGGCTGGATGGGAACACACGCCCAGATGGAACTGGAGCCAGGCCAGCTCGCTCATTTACACAGGTGGTCAGGCAGTCCTGTGAATACCAACAGTGTCGAGGTACTTCCACTGGATTTCAACAGGAACAGGGGTCTGCAACCCCTTTAGAAGCCTTCTGGCTCTCTACGACCCACACTCCTAATGTGCTTTTAAAGAGAGCAAATGAATCCTGAGAAAAAAATGCACCCACCTTTGTAGTGGGCCAGTATAGGACTGAGCAATTTGCAGAACAATGAAGGGAAAGAGACCATATAAACTCCCTGAAAAGAAGTAAAAGTTGTAGGCAGAAGCCCTAAAAGGGAAGAGTTTTTTGAAAAGAACATCAAGATTTAGATAGCAAACTGATAATCAGCACAGCTTTATTTCCTTGGTATTTTGGATTGTGAGGCTGGCTATCAGCCTCTATGGTAAATTTTAAATGACATGAATCACATGACTGTTCTAAAATAAAACTTCTCAGAATAACAGCAACAGCAATATAAAATAGTTTGCATTGTGTCTGTTGTTTATTTTGTGTGGCAATAATACAGGCAGCCATATGGATATGAGCATTTGGAAGGGAGGATTTGTTGGCTAGATCATCACAGCTGTTTACTTACAAAAGCAACAAAAATACATTTGGAGGTCACTGACTGCACAACCATTTTACTTACTCTTGATGAAAAAAAACTATCACTGCTACTCTGTCTACATTGAACCAATTACAAAAGAGACCCCAGAATATTTTCATGAGAAAAAGTTTTCAAAATCGTAGAAAAATTAGTCTCTATCACACTTTATCAGCCACTTCTACCATAACAGTTGTATCAGAGCAATAACTTAATCTGGGATGAAATGAGCATGCAACATGTCCAGGAGGAAGATAAAGAAAACAACAGTGCCCCAGTTAAGCTTCCTCATAACACAAACCCTTTGATCAAAGGAGGACGTACCACTGACCTGATATCCGAAAATCACATTCACCAAGTGAACTCAGATTTGAATTAAAAACAAAAACAAAAAAGCCCACAAACAAACAATAAACTCCTAAACTGAAAATCCTAAAAAACCTCTACAACTTACATCAACACACCGAACCAAAACCAATGGGTTAACAAGCTTGTAATGCATAATAGCTCAATAATGTTTTCACAGGTACTTCAGCTGAGGCTCTTACCATGACCCAAAATATTTAACGCGCTTCCTTCACCATTTTTTTGAGGTCAGGCTATAAGCATACTGTAATCTAGCAAGCATAATTATTCCTGTAAATTTAGAAACACAGTTTATTTCACAGAATTTCAACTACAGACAAACGTTCAGAAAAAAAAAGACAAATAGTACTTTAAACATTCCTTAACCTAAAGTATTATTCTGATTTCAAGACATTATTATAAAAATTAAGTTCATAATGAAATTATTTTACTTAGGTTATTTTTTATTCTGGTAGAAATATTTTGATAGAAATTCTTCAGCATGTCCATATAGTCTAAGATTACACACATTTTCTCAGACGAACACAGCTTTTGGCAATGAATAATCCCATGCATAGAAATCTTTTTATATTTTCTTGCTGTCACCCACACTTGATAACACAACTTTTAGCTGAAGGACACATAATTTACGTCTTGTTCACAAAGGAAACTAAGGATAGGAATGACAGAAAACTACAGCAAAATAACACCTGAATTCAATTACTGCCATGACCATTACAAAAAAAAAAGGCAAGAGAAAAATGTGATCTTACTTTTGCTGATGGGTTAGTCTTCAGTACTTGGTTTGCCAACGAAAGGAGAGGTTATGTTGACAGCTGTTCATTACAATTCCTTCTTTACTACAAGAGCTTAACTCTGCCACTGGCTGGCTGGCCCATTTCTGCTAGCTTTAGCACACAACAGTGCTCCTAAAAGCTCCTCCTCTTGACAGCATCTGTCTGGATACTTCCCTGAACAAGCACAAGCAAGGCTTTCCATAGAGCCATTCAGGTCCTGGGAATGAGCTACATGTAAAGGAAACCATTAGAAGTAAATATTTTGATGACTAAGTCCAGGATTTGGCAGGCAGAAACTCATGCCCACTGACACAACCATCTTTACAGCAACCACATCTTCACAGTGTCACAAATGAAAATGACGACTTCCCTGACAGAAACAGTTACTTGAATGATATATAAAAAATAGAAGCCAGATCTTTGAAAGCATGCACTTCTTAAAAGTGTGGCTCTGATTAATGCAACATGTCTGAGCCTTCAGAGGAGAGGGTTCATTATTTGTTTCTTACCAAATGTTTGTATTTGTGCAATTAAAAAGAGAAAACATTGGTGAAGTATCCACACAAAACAATAATAAAGCATCTAAACAGGTGCATTTCAGTTATGGACGAGTCAGAAAGCAACTGCTCATTCTAACAGATGCCCTATATAAACTCCAAATAGTCATCTTTTTCCTGGCACCCACTAGAGCTGAGGCAAATTTACCTTCTGTTCCCAGAAATGCTGCCTACAGCAGGTATTGTATCATGGCAAATGTACATCTCATAATATTGCCAGTGAAAATGATACTGCTCCATACCTTTATTTGCAATTTATAGGCTTTGTGGGCAACATGCCAGTACCTTCTCTTAATCTGGACACAGCTGCCTGAATAGACAATGATCATGTAATGGGACCAGATGAATAAAAGATGGAAGAAAAAATGTCTATACATTAGGTCCTATATATATGTATTTATTGTGTCTTACTCTCGGCTACTAATGAGCACATTAACCTTATTTTCTCCGCATGATCACTAAGTACCGTACTAAAATTAGGTCAGAAATTCAGATCAGATCAGCTGACTCAGCCCAGCAAGATTATACAAAGACTAGTTGCTTTTTTTTTCCCAATCCAATATGCTGTGTTTATCTCACCCATTGTACAATGGATCCATACATTTTTTCCCCCCAATTAACCTATCAGAACCAGACACCATGAGACAGCAATCACACTGAAGGTACATCAGTGCTACCGAAGAAACACAACACAATGTATCCTTTGGAAAGCAAAACATACAATCAAACATTTTTTTTTTAGGTCATTTTTCAGATCTTGTTTCCAAACTGCTCAGACTAATGCATTTCAATGAACTTAAGTCATTCAGCATAGTTATGAGATGATTTAGGTAAATAACAGCTGCTTCTAAATAGTGTTGTGTGTGAATACCACCAATTTATTAGACAATATATTACTCATTATTATGTTGTTAATATACACAAACAGCCTTCATCTAAGAGAGACCATCTGAACGCTAAAATTGAATAGCTTCTAAATAATTCAATAATTGGACTAGCAGGTAATTTTCTGTAGGTGCCAAAGATTTCTGGCTGCTTTATTTTGATTCTCACATGCAAAAGAAGAGTCTTTGTGGGAACCCCCTCTCCTGCTCAAAAATCTACCTGCAGTCAATCACAGGGGACGGCTCCCTTGTTGCTAAGGAGATTGTTTTCAGCTGCTGGGAGTCTCCAGACTGGTGGCACTGTTACCACTGCACATGTGCACCACTCGCTATCTAGGCCACGCTCTCAGGAATTAGGGATAGTATAAATACCCACCATGATAAAGTAAAGGCATAAGGAATATAGTACAGAACAAAGAAGCAATCAATGATCCTACTTTACCTTTTCTGACTGCTGCATTTCAATAGACAACATGGTCTTGGATGAATCTCTGGAGGTTACTACAGGGAGAAGACTCAATTGCAATCAGCCTAAGTGACTTCAGACATCATGGTTCATTTAGTCAAATCAGGTATTTTACTTGGTCTGCCATTGCTTTTAGTTTTTCCAATCAAAGATTGATCTCATGTATTTTTTTACCTCTCCAAGTTTACATGGGAAAAAAGCGAAAAAGACTTAAAGAAAGTGTTTTTCAAGATTTCCTGAGGTGTTTTCCTACTTAGTTTCCTCAGGCAGATATCTC